>JAQGBZ010000073.1:0-225456 GCA_034687125.1 Neelides folsomi
TCCATGTCATAGATCCGCTGAAACATTGAACTTTTTGGAAGCAAGATTCAATGCTGGGTTAATTCCTTTTCCAACCAGATCACCCGATTTAACCCCTCTCGACTCGTTTCTTTTTGCACACATTAAAAATCAGTGCTACGAGAACAATCCACACACCATCGCTGAATTACAAGATAACATTAACAATGTTGTGAATTCAATTACCCCTGAGATGTTGACCAATGTTTTCAACAACCTACGAAGAAGAGTGGAATCATGCTATGAACAGAACGGAGGACATTTCGAACACTTGCTATAAATCCGAATAATATTTATTTTGATTATTAATATATACTTTGCTTATATTATGACTTTCTCCATTGGGACATATTTGTTTTGCCACGCTGTACTACCTATTGGCTTTCTTCGTATATGAGAAGTTTCCTCCACTTATATTCAGTATTTTAAAAAGTAAAGGAGAGAAATGAGAGAATCATACCGCCTACATATTTACATACCGAGAATAACTTCAATGATGCATGCAATTTCTCAATGAAAAATTCTACCCTCATCAAACAAAATGCACGGGTTTTTCTCATATGAGATCCCAACAACTACTGACTCTTCAAAATTGAGAAATTAATCAAAAGAATGCAACGAAAAAAAATTGGACAATGTTGCTGTCCGTTAATACCCAGTCCTTTGTCATTTCACAATGTTCAAGTTTATTAAATATTTAAATCCGAAATTCCATTATTTATAAGTTTCAAAAAGGCACTCGTGAGGTTTAAAACTGTCTTAAAGCAATAAGAGTTATTTAAAACAACCCTACGTTAAAATTTATCTGGACAAAAATGCTCAAAAAATAAACAAAAATTATTGACTTTGAAAAAACTCCTGTCCCATACATGTTGTTAAAATAGGAAATCGTTGTACGTCAATAGCATTTATAATTATGTATAAGTAAGTAATAATAATGTATTTATGAATAAGTAATAAACTCTAATTTTCAATTGTGGAATTATTTTATACGGCACAATGGAATTTTCTGGCCTTTCCTTACCCTATTATTCTTCGGAACAGCTTCCATTCCGACGGAATTCACGACGATACTTGAAGTATCTCCAGGCTGCGGAGAATTTCTCATCGAATCCTGTGATGGCAAACGTTGTTCTTGGACCGAGGCAAGCCTTCAAAAATCCCCATTGACAAAAATTAAAACCATCCCTATTTGCTATACTATACATCATCATTATAAATAATTTACAATACCTCTTGAGCGTTACAAGTGTTCCAGTGAGCTTTTTACATCTCTTCAGAGCACTCTCGAGCCTCTCTGGTTCCTCCTTCATGAATCTTAAAAATTCATATAATAAATAAATATTAAAGTGGTAGAGAAAAGAGGAAGACTCGGGATCCAATTTAAAATCATTGTTTTTTGTTTTCCAAAGAATGTTGTTTACCTTTCCTCAACGACTAATCGATCCATTTCATTCGCTAGCAGCCCCTTCACTCCGTCTTGAAGGAGAGGAAAACGGGCTTTCAGGTCAGCCACCGATTTGCTGGAAAAAGTCAAAAAATGTCCGGTTCAAAAGCCCTTTGAGACTCTTCGCCTCGCATACCTAGATTTACTAAGGATTAAAGCCATATTTTCAACATCGGACATGTTGACACGAGTTCTTTTATTGATCACATGGCCCCTTAGTTCTTCCACAGTCGTCTCGAGTTCCCTGGAAAAAGCGGAAACCAAGTTTTACTGTCATTCCTTCTGCGTTCGATTTTAAGAGAAAAAAATGATAATGTTTGCTTACGTAAGATCTTTATCTAATTTCAGCATCTCCTGCTTGTAAAGCTCTCCTTCTTTATGAATTTTGGCTCTTTCGGGATCCCCTTGCATCCATTGGTCATTTCCTGCCATTGCTACAACCCTGGAAATGAAATTAGGAATCCTCTCGTCAATTCCCCATTACTCAGCGAAATCATCTATTAGGAACTCACTTGAAACGAAGGAAAGTGTCTCTCAATGTTTCGCGAACCGTGTGTGCTTGAGCTTGAACACTGCGGCGTAAAATCCTAACATCCCCTTTCAGCTCTTTAGCCTTCTTTTGAAGAATCCTCAATTGATTGAACATTTCGGGGCTCAACCCCAACTCATCTATAAAATAAAGCAACACCAAATTTATAATTTCCGAAAATTCCCCTAGTCGGGGGATTATAAGTGCTTAGAGTTTAAAAATCCTTACTTCGCGTCGCGGCATAAAATTGCCTCTCGTAGGGATGGCTCGGGATCGTGACAATGGTAGAATTCGGAATTACTTTTGGCATTGATACTTGTGTCGGGGTTGGTGGTCCTGCTTTCAAAACGCGATCTAAAAATGTTTCACATTAGATTATTTTAGATTAAAAATTTATTTTATGTTGTTTCATTATAAAGATGTGAGAATGCATTCAATTTTTATCAAATTGCCAATTATTTTTATAAAATCTATATTAGATACATAATATAATTATTAAGAGAATGTAAATAAATTCCAAAATGGAATAAAGGGATTGAAATGTTAGACCTTGAGACATTCGAGGTAAAGTAGAAGATTTGATTGCCGGTTTTGTCGGTTTTTCCACTTTAAAGAAGAGAGAAAAGCCCCAAGCCAATCATTAGTACAATGTTTAAAGAATTCCACAAAAGATTGAAACCACAAGCAATAGAGATTTTAGATATTGATCCACCTGCATGGTGAGTAGGCGAGTGTTGCTTCCCATGTTCAGGTGGGTCATCGCTAAATGATACCGATTTTTCTGCGGAAAAACATTGTTCGTATAGATTTATATAGACTGTGTATATTTAGTTAGACAATTTCCCAACATCCCAGACAATTTATAATAACGATCCAAGAACCATAAGTTTATAAACCAAATTAAACCAATAAATCATTGTTAAATAAAAAGCAGTGAAGAATATTGTCATGTTTAACGTATTAGTATTAAATGTATAAAAGATCCCCAAAAGATTTTAGTCGCAAGAGTATACCTTTGCCAAACTTTGGGGCTTTGGTCATCTCGGGTCGAATAAGAACAGGGTCATCTGGAACAGAACAACATTGCGCTCCAAGACTCAGTTTCCAAAAAGTTTTCAAATGTACATTTAATATGTGAAGTGGTTGGCAAGTGGGAAAAGTTTGGGAGCCGAGTCAGGAATAAGGAATTTCAGCCGTGAAGGAAAATGCATTTCTTATTTCTGTGCTTTTACAATTTAAATGCATGTATAAAAAATATGTAAATGTACTTGCCACTGCTAATTCTAAAAGTCACAAAAACTGGAAAATCATCAAAAGTGTTCAAAAGTGTTTAAACTTTTCTCGTTTAAAATACATAAATATTATTTACATCACAAAAATCCGAGCGTCTTAATTGTACAGATTAAGTGTGGAAAGAGAAACTTAAAAGGAAATCCGAGTCTTATTGTAAGTTAAATGCAAAGACGTGTAGTACACCGTGAAAGTTCCTTAAACCGGACCAGACCAGAGAAGAAAGGAGAAAGGTCAAAGAGACAATTGGTAAAAAGAGGAATGAAATGTCAGTGTTAAAAATGCGATTTTGTGGTTAAAATATGAAGATTCACCTTGCAGAGAAGCGGAACTTGAGCTAGAGTGTTTATCAATGTCATCTGGAAGAAAGCAGAGAAGGAAAACATGGTCAAAAGTCGGCACATGTATTTGAAGGGCAAAAAAGTGAGGAGGAAATGAGTGAAGATTCAAGCAAAAGAGCCTTAATTTTGGGCAATCACCTCTATAGTCTCTCGTAGGAATATAGTCCCTTTGGGACACGTAGTTGGGGAGCGTGGAATTAGCACCTATGATATTCCTCGGAAGGGTGGAGTGAAGACGCGTCTGCGGTGGCGGGGGTTGTGGCGGCCCTCCTGGCGGACCCACCACTAATGCTTTTTGCACAAGCCCTGTCAAGTTGGCCAGTTGCCTCTCCATGTGTTCCATCCGAACACGGGCTTCTTCATCTATGATCGGTGTTATCGACCCTGATCGAGGCACGAATTGGGCATAGTAAGGATCCTCAACAAATCTTCCTCGCTCTGGAGAAGAAGCGTAACCAGGATCTCCTATAAATACACATTCAATGCTATAAGCAATAGACTTTAATTGATTCTTTCTCTAGTGCTTTTGTACCATTAGAAAATAATTGAAGGCATTATTCAAAACATGATTCGATGCAATGAAAACAAAAATTAGGAAATAATATAAATACAAAATAAATTTCCAAAATTACTAATAAAACTAATAATGTTTGGTTAGGGATTTTTTCATGTTCGCGAATAAGTAATTATGTAACGACGAGGTAATTAAAATGATGCAATAGGAAATGAAATGAGCAAATGAACAGAGGGAAAACAACGAGGAAAGATGAGAGTGAGTTGTGAGTTAATTGAAAAATGAAAGTGAAAGTTAATTATGGTTAGTTCAAAGTACCTGACGAAGAGTAAATTTCGCGAACAAGACGGGGATCAGAGATAGTAGAGTAAGTGGAAGAAGGAGGAAAAGACGAGGATCTCTCCTGAGAGCGTGGAGAGTACAGAGGATTCTGATTAGGAGTCGGAGAAGGATTTGCTCCGGGAGTGGAGGGTCTTTTAGTTAAAGACATGGAGGAATATTGTCGCTGAGGTTTGGGAGGAGGAGCAGAGGTACCTAGAGTACACACAGTTTTAATAATCCTCAAATCTTATTAATTAAGTCACCTCAAACTCCCGCCCTAGTAACTTCATTACCTGGTTTGAGAAGAGCCACAGCGGGTGAATAGGGTCGAAGAATAGGAGGACCTCCGCGAGGTAAAGTAGCACCAACGGGGTAACTGTAGTTCATGTAGGTAGTTTTACTTCCCTGGAAAGTTAAAAAGATTCATCATTCAAACTTTTTTGATTTATTCCTTTCATTTAGCAGAGATATGCCATGGGACATATTTCCGCCGTCATCCTTAAACTTAGGAAAAGTTTAATTGAAATCGTCGAATTCCTTATGAAATGTACAAGATTACGTATTCATGCATGCATCACGTCACAAAAACTTTTCCACTAAAGATGGTGAAAATACTACTTTTGAACATCTACATTGTCCTTGTACAACTTACTATGATAAAATTGTTAATTTTTGAATTAATTTATTTTATCAAGACCCAAGTTTTTGTATGCAGCTCAAGTTGTACAAGTTTTGGTATCTTAAATGTATAAATATGAGACAAGAATTATGATAAGAGACATAACACCGCTGTGTATTTTAAATACTTTCGGTTCATCGGTTCAATATTCATAAAGACGAATGTACAGACTTGATAAAGAAAGATATCAACCATATGCACACTACCATTATGTAATATTTATATGTAAACGTCAAAGGGGACAATCACCAGCTTCACCAGACCCTCCAGTCAAATCTGAATCTGACGCAGTGAAGTTTGAGCTAAATGTTTTGAGAAAAATCAAAGATCACAGTTGAGAACCTCCGAATATAAAATGAAAACATGAGAGTATAATGAAATGCTCTTTAGTTGTAAACAAACAAAGTCCCTCTTTTCATTCACGGATGAAAGAAATGAAAAGGAGACACAATATGGACTAAAATCCCAACATGGGAAGATAAATATTCTTAAATCCTTTGAAGTTCAAATTAGTTGGGAAGATGAGCGAAATGATCCTTTTTATTTTGGGCTAATGACGATGTTTCACCCTGGGTATTTAAGAACGAAGCTTTTATTCAACACATAATCAGCGAAACCACATGGCCAATTACCATCCCTGTACTCCTCAACAGTTCATGTCTCTTTGACAGTTGGTGCGTCGGCTTTGATAAAGAAGGGATTGAGGGCGAATTCCATAATTGTGAGCTGTAAATAATACTAATAGAGGCTAGAGGAATTCGATACATGATGAGAGCTTTTGAACATGTTCAGTCAGTTTATTTAAACAGACCATTAGATAACCTAATTCAGTCTCTGCCCAGGGCATGTTCTGGTTTTGGTCCCAGGAAATTTTTGCAATATTAATTCTCGACCCATTTTCACTACACTAGCTCGAAACACAATACGTACACCATACAAATTGGTCTTGTATGAGTATAGAACGAAGAATGCATTTTGCCTCAGTTACTTTTATTATATATTTATGAATTGATAATTATTTAAGAGCGGTGGAACAAAGCAGAGTAATTCAGACGAAATTCGTTAACGAATTTAGATTCTCGTTAGTCTAATTGATTCTAGTAGGGTAGAAGTTATAAATGTAAGTATACCTTATAATTTAATATATCTACATAAATAGCAAACCATTAATTACAGTTCATTAAATAAAGCCACTCCTCTATTTTATATTTGTTAGCCGAATATGGATTTAGCAATAAAAGTGTCATATCAGATATAAAAATATTTTAATTTGATAATTACATTGAAATACTCAGCTCGATATTTTATGGACAGATAACTCAATTCAATTAGCAAAACTCCACGTACATTTACCATTTTTCTTCTCCCATATATAATCTTTAACATAGTTATGAAAAAATGTAAATGACACATTCGCTCTATCGAATGATTAAATATCTTTATGCAAATAAACTAATTTATAGTTGAAGAATTCAATAGATTTAATTAGGCAAATACTAAATGAAAGTGATGAAATTATTGAATAAAACCTGTTGTATTGGACTAAAAATAGTTTCTTTAGATGATGCTCAAATATGCATGTTATACAATCTACTTACATTTAGTTCAATAACTTTATTCACATACCTTAGTTTTATGAATGTGCTGATGTTGATAGTCAGAATCAAATTCTGGCTCGCTGAAATAAGATTGATCTTGATCCCACGAAGGAACCGCACCATTTCCATTTATATTTGGCTCAAAGAGCCGCAATACTGAACGGTCTCTAATATCTCTGTAAAAATATAAAGATGCATGTTTTACTATTTTTATAAATATAAAAATAAATATAATAAAAGCATTTTTTTAAAAAGTAAATACATTATTTATCATGCATGGTTGAAATATATTATTTATCTTACATACATGAAATGCTTTAATAAAGTAATTTTTAAAGACAAAGACGCAGAAAATTTCTCACCTGAGATCCTCCAATTCATAAAACATATCTTTGGAACCGTCATGAATATAAATCTTAGCATGCATCACATCCACGTATTCCATGGTTAACTGCCTCGGAAAGGAACGAACAAAAAGCGCCTTCACAGTATCCAGCGATGTGATCTCATTGGGAAGAAGAGCTCGCTTGGTCTCACTTCGGTATTGTAGGAAAACGAGCCCTAAAATAGAAGTTGGAAACACAGATAGAAATAAGTAAAATAACTTTGGTGCCAAAATAGAGCTATCTACGCTCTCATGGACATTGATGGAAAATAAATGGGAGGAACAAAGGTTCTTACCAAGCGGCCTCTCGAGCGTCTTCGATGGTGTTCGAACAACCGGGAGCGAAGATCGACATTTTCCACCTCTGCGGAATCCCGTCGATGATGTCTCCGCTTCCGACATGATCCCCGGATCATCGTCAAAGAGTGAACTCGATGGAGGGTTCTGACGCGAGAACCCGCGAGGAAAAGCACTCTGAAAAACATTCCACAAATTCCTTAGGGTAAAATATCAATAAATGACACTAATGAAAGTAAAAGCGAGTGAAAAAAATAAAAATAAAAAATGTTACTATGAAGTAGATCGGCATTCTACCTCATTTGCACGATGTAGATGCTGATAAGGCTCGGAATATATAACCGAAGAGTAGGAATTACTAGGAACTTTTGGTCGACCGGGTTGAAGTGAATAGTTTGGAGGGACTTTTCGTTGATAAGAAAAATACGAGGGAATTCCTCGGGAAAAAGCCGGAGCTGACTAAACAGTCGAAAATAAAATAAACAAAAAAGTAGAAAATCATGCATAACGCTGAAATAAATCCGGAGTAGAATTTAGGCGATAATGCTATTGAGGACTTAGTTAAATAAAAGGATGGGAGTGAACTGTGAGCAAATTCTATTTACAAGAATCTTTGCATGCTTTGGGAAATAAAAATATACAGAACAAAAATAGATAGAACGTTCAGTTCAATTAGGAAATAGAAAATTAATTGACTCACTTGAATGTCCATTTTTATTGCACGAAGCAGCCTTCCATTTGATTTGTTTTGCTTAAGGGCTGTCGGGCCTGCAAGATCAAAAATAAGCACAATTGAATTTCCAACCCGAACTCATCCAAAATAATTGCTTAAATGATGATACTTTACTGCCAAAGCCTCAAACTTTGAAATCTCCCAAAGTTAGATTCCCAATTGATGATATTGAATCACTCACATTCCTCCCTAATAAACCAATTTATTGAACCAACCATTTTAATTAAAACCAAATAGCAATAGAGTTGCAAAATATTTAAAGAATTTAGCATAATAATTCAAATAAATAATTTGTAATTGGAGAGATTACAAATAACTACATATATTTTATTTATTTTTTCAATAAATTAAATGATGAAAAGAGATACTATGTATGTAATATTAGTACGATATTGTATTCGAATAAAACTCCATCCTTCGAATTCTTTATATCTATCAAATTATTAATGTTTTAAACATGAAATTATCAAGTATAAAGAATGGTTTCAAATATCAAAGAAAATTGTAGAAAGTAAAAGCGATACAATTAGAGAAAAGAATTTGAGTCAGCTGTGAATAAAACTCTATTTTGATAATTGCAATGCGACCAATGCAGATTTTGTGCTATTGACAATACAATGCAGTAATAGAATCTTTTCACTTGAGAATAGTAATAGATCTGTGGTTGTGGAATTAACGATTGAACAAAGGAATAAAAACATCTTTGTTTTGATATTCGACCTGACAATTAGAAACGAGAGCCTTGAACGATGTGAGAGAGAAATGGGAGAAAGAGACATGATATCCTTTCACTCGAATTATACTTATTATAACACACTACAGCGAGCTGGCTATAATCTTTCTAAAATCAATGAAAGAGCCCATATAATCTCGAACAATAATAATCCCTCTTTTATAATTGAACACCACTCCCGATTTCCCGATAAAATCCAGTTCCATGAAGAAGAAAAATGAAAAAATGTAGAATTTTACTTTTCCGAATTTCCTCCCAAATATTATCCATGTTGTTAAATTTTTAAACCCTACGACATTTGACATTTGGGCCAACTGGTTGTCTACGCAGGCTTCAACAATTTAACTTTTTTTGCTTTTACAATAAAAATATTTGGTTGAAATGAGTCTTTTGGGGAGAATTCTCTCAACTCCATCATAAAAGACGGATGAATGAGCTATCTGGTTATTTATTTGATAGTGACACTAATGAGAAGATCCGACAAAGAGATCAATTGGAGGAAATGTTCAAAGCAGCGAGAGAGGAATTTCACCGTGTTGAACTTGGTAATTGGGAGGAATACAATTGGTGCAAGAATGGCAGTCAGCCCCAACGGCGGTAAACTTTTCGGGTAGAATGTGAAGTAGTAAATAGTGCGTATGTCATCAACCTGAACGGCTCCGTGAAGGTTCAGCGGCCCACGATGGGAACTCGGTTCTTGTCGTCAATCTGTCAGACGGGGACTAGAACCAGGGAGAATAAATCCCCTCCGAGTCCCCCCCACTTCACGGCACATTTTCCGGGTATGGTAATTGTGGAGGAGAATTAAAAAAGGAGGAGGTCGGAGTATTTAGAAGAAGTAAAGCCGTAAAGAGCGGATCGATGGAGAGCGAAGGAGTAACTGGGCCGAGCCCATGAGAACTTCACTTGGGTTCGATTCTCTTCGAGTCAGTCAGAGATTCTCCCGAAACTCTGAAGCACCCAACATAGGATTTCCCATCTCCCATGGCTCGTCCCTTGAAGCCGCCCATAGTTCGGAGCCAAGCACCACGCGGTGCCACCGTCACTCTTCCGTTCCCACCACCAACATCTCAGTCATCTCCCTCTAGTCCGATGCAGCTCTCTGATCTCTCAGAGCATCTCTCTCACTGCAAGAGACCACATCCCAGAGGAAGAAAAAACAGCCAACAACAGAAGTGAACACAATAGTGATGCTCGGCCTTTTATGCTCCACCAGCAACACTCTCCCTTTCAGGCAAAAGGCCGCCGGAAATCCCACAAAAGATCAGCGGAGTAATCCTATAAATAAAAAATCCATCTCTTGCTCCTCCTTTTCATCCTCTCGACCTCGACTCTTTATACGCTCAATTGATGAGACCGTTAATATGACACGAACACGGGCACTCAAGAGGAGAATTCCTCAAAGTGTTCGAGAAGAAATGGATACGATTAGGAACAACAAAAGTTAGAGTTTCCTCCAACATCTAGAAGGGATACACCAGAGAGATAAAATTATTTTGTTGTTCAATACAGGCTGGATCGGACACGAACATGAGTCTAGAGGGACCTTTAATATATAAATTAGGAAAACTATTGGCGATATACGGGAGACGATTTTTTGGGAATATCTACCTCCCAAAATGGGAAATCTGAAAGGGAGAAAAAGAAGAACTTTTGAACTCTTGTTTCCTCTCTTCCATTATCGAAGACATTTGACATTTTTGGTCCTATTCATATCAATTTATTCTTTTGTAAAGGATTATTTGATCACTTCATGCTTCAAATGACTTGAATTGGATAAATAAAAGCTTTGAATAGTCAAATAATCAAATGCTTGCAGTTCCACAGGATTCACCCAATCAATAAATTTCTGCCCTATTTACTAATAAAAATATACCAAATTGCCTTTTCCAAAATAATATTTATAACATATTGTATACGTATGTGATATTTGTACATACTTACTTACATTATTATACAAAAAATATTACATCGATATATTATTTATATAATATATAGTACTATCTTCTTCACTCTATTACATATAATATATGTATTTAACAAAATATAATTTTGATAAAATAATATTGTAGTAATGTACTGTAGTATATTATAAATATGTACATTACTACCTATGTATTGTTGTTAACTTTTTTTAAAATTCATTGATTATATTTATACAGACTGAGGTCTTGTTAAGACTTCTCATCCCCAATCAATACCTAATTAGGTATAATTATTAACTATATCGCAACTATTATATTAAATTGCATTATTAATATTATGTTAAATATTGGTTTATAAAAATGAAGTTCCAATTATAGTGAAAAGAGAAAAGTTTAATTGCAATATTTGTGTTGATTTTAGTACTTATAAAGAGAGATTGATGAAGGATTTAGAACTTGGTTTAACAATAGATCAACGCCAAAGGCTTGAATACTAAATCTTGTAGTTTGTAAACAACACATAATGTAAAGGAAGGAAATAATCTCAAAGTTGAGAAACATTGACAGCATCAGAATTAACTCAACAAGTTTGTATCCGAAATTTCCATCCTTAATTCTCCCAATTTCAATTTAAAGTTCATTTCTTTCTACATTAATTAACAAATATTCGTAATTAGCTCTTATACAGAAAACATCTTTGTCCTGTCATAAAATATTGATATTCTCTTCATTCATAAATTCATAATGTACGATGGTAAGAGTTACATACTAGTATACATACGGATTTTACAAAGTTTGAGAATACTTACTTCTCAAAGCATTCACTTTTGACTTATGACACGAATTTTATAATGGTAAATAAATTGCAATTAAGATGCTATTTAATTAATTTCTAATTGATAGCGAAATTCCGCCGTCAAAATTTAGCAATTATAGCCTTATACAAATATTGTTTTATATGATAGCAAATTTTTTAAAAAATGTATTAAAAGTTCGCTCTGTGAGAATCATCAATAAAGCTTTAATTATCCCTTCAAGTGTTGAATATGTAAAATCATATATCATTTCAATCCCCACTTTGTCATCATTGTCATTTCCTCAAGTCATTAAGTGATGCTTTAATGTCATAAAATAGCAAAGCCATTGTTGTCCTCCTAGGTCATCCTTCATCATATTTCACTGTCAAATATTTTATGCGCATAAATCAAGATATCAACTCGTAAAAAATGTCCAGAATCTGCCAATTTTGTTGAAGGATTTCTTTTCTCTTTTTTCTGAGCTACTTTTATCAAATACGAGGACATTGTATTATGTGGACTTTTAAAGCAAATCTAAAGAATTTTCTAAACTTTTCCAGCATAAAATTTACTTGTAATGGATATTTATTAATTAAATAAACTTAAAATCAATATTTACCGAAGAAGAAAGGGGTAATCGCCTCATTTAACGAGCACACACTAAATTGATGTTGATGAGTAAAACGAAATAGACAGAAAGTTTAACTTCCGTTTTCCTCAGGAGGGATCAATCCAATGAACAAAGGGTCTCTAACATAAGAAGAGTTTCGTAAGATTTCACTAAAGACAAAAGATGTATGAGGAAAGACAGAGGAGTCTGTGAGCCATTTTCTCCCCATAACAAGGGTTTCATTTCCATGATTTGGAAAGTAGGTTCAGGCCATGTGAATGAAAGACCGGCTTCATGGGATGAAGATTATAAAAACACATTATCTATTCGCTATTCCTATAAGTATATACAGAAAATCATGTATAGTATTTGTAGGATATTAACTGATGTCTTCTAAGAGAACAATAATCGTAAACACATATGTTTGTAAATTACAAACATAGTAATGTAGAAAAGAGAAGGATAAGTATTTAATGTGTATGGAATACACACCTTTTGATATTCACATAAGATATATGAGATAATATAAAAAAGTTTACTATATACGGATACTTATTTTGTATGAGTTTTTTCTATTCTTAAATGAGGTGGATCTTTTGCTATAGACTATCCGACGATCTCTTAATGTTTCTACTTTGATTTATTTCCTCAAATGAGATGTTCTTGTGTCACGTAAGACAAGATGATTCTTCAAATAGAATATATTGTAAATCACATCTAAAAGCCTTGTAGACATGCGATTAAAGATCAAATCCGCTCTGCCCCAGGCCGAGTTCTACTTAATTTGTAAAGAAAAAGGAATGCATTGGTGTGAAGTTTGTAAAGGAAGCGTAGGTGGACGAATGCCTTAAATAGGAGAAGAAAATTCGGGAGGTTGCAATTGCTCAAAGTTGAATCAAAGATACGGGAAGTGAAGATACCACCGGGCCAAGAAATTGAAAATGTTTGCCAAAAACGGATTCTTTTTTTCCCTTCCCCTTGCTGCTCTCCTCCTAAGTTCTCTGACGATTGTTAGAAGCGGAAACTTCCGACCTTACGGCGTCTCCGTCACAGGATTTCAAGGAGCTGGAACCACAGGTACACTTCAAAATATTTACTCATCCATTTCCTTGAAATTTGAGCCCTTTCAGGGAATTAATAATTCAATCCTTCCTCTCCGTGGCTTTTCAATTCAATTCTCCACTTTGGGATGTAAATACTTATGTAGTAGTAGTAAGTTGTAGCTAATGTATTTTTACTTACATATACATAAATCTGATCTAAGTCTTCTTACAACTATTTCAATCCATTAGCTTGGGGAAATAAGTGGGAGGTTTTGGTGCTTTTAAATTTTACTGTGGGCGTAAAGCTCAAACTTTCTCTTTTCTAGCTTTTTTGATTTCTTTGTGAATGCAAACTCTTTGGCCTCATGTTGGCCTTTTACGACATAAAACAAGATGTTGATTTTTAAAGTATTTGTAATTAAACTTTTTTCATTCCCTTTTATTTAGGACATGATATCGGAGCTGGAGGATACGCTGGAGCGTAAGTTATTGTTTCAAGTCTTTTTACTATAAAATGAAACCATTTTTCAAATGAGGAAACTATTAAGGAGGCAAAGAAGTGAGGAGTAATGCTCTCCGCCCTTTTCGCCCTCAATTCTCAATCTCCTGACACTTAAGGGCTGTAAAGTCAAAAAGATTATTCCATTCTTTTCAGTTCCGTCGTGTCTCCATTGGCCTCTGGTGGGTTCAACAGCCCAAACGGACAATATTTACCAGGAAATGCCTTTCCTGGGAGCCCAGGCGGCTACGGGTTTGGCGGCTACGGAGTTGGAGACACAAGAGGGCAAAATGGAGATCTTTCTGTTCCAGTGGCTGGTGGGCAAGGGAAATTGCCCTCAGCCGCCTACGCCGGATAGATTCCCACTTCATTCAATCCTATTAACGGCCCTAATCGACACAGAGAACTTCATATTAGATCGAGAAGGATTCCACACTTTCCTCTCCCTTTCAGGAATCCAATTTACCTCGTTGCTGTGATGGAAGTTCGCTCCATTATGCGAATCTGAATAAATTTGCAATGCAAAAAATCCAAATACTCTCTTTCGACATTGAAAATGAATAAATGACATCCTGAACCACCCAAGAATATAAAATGAGTAAGTTTAATTCTACTACTGACTACTTATGTATTATGTAATATACAAGTTTGGCCCTATAAAATATTTGTTTTTTCAACGATAACGATATATTGATTCATACAGATAGATTCATTAATCATTAAAATTGTGTCGTTCTATAAAAATGTTTAGCGTATATTTTCTTACTTAATGCCAACTTATAGTAATACTTACATAAGAACGTTATCCACGTACGTGATGCTCCGCTTTTTAAGTTTAAATCCAATAATGCTACAATAATGTTAAGGTTTACAATCTAAATATTACTGCAGACATGTCTGAGATGTCTTAAAGATGTCTTACAAAAGTTCACACTACATAGTACTTATTGTAAGTATACCTGTAGGCACATAAATGTAATTGTTAATATGTATGGATCAAATCCTCACACCTTGTTAGTATCCGTTTTCCACTTTATGGTTTTTAATTCATATAATAGCAGAAGGTATTGCTCATTTTGATGTATAGTAATACTTACAATTTATATAATAAGATAGAGTTTAGCTTATTTTAGCCATCGAGATTGAATAAATTTTTGGGCTTGAATTTAAATATTGACATCGTAATCAGTCACGCTAAATGACTTGTGTTAGTGATTTTATTTGATGTAATATTTGCGTAAAACATTCTAACGTAATGTCCTTTTGTATCAAGTTGTGTCTCTAACTATTATATTCGAAATATGGGTAGTTATTACATACTTCGTTTAAATAAATCATGTTCACAATTCAATATTTATTCGAATTATTAATTGATGGAAAGACACGTTCAATTAATTACTCCAATGTAATTTTTATCATTTATGTACTTTTAGCTACTATGTGTAATTCGCCTATTAAATGAATATTGTAATATTATAGAAAAACATTCCTTTGGTTCACTATTCTATTGGTATTGTACGCAGTATACAAAAACTCCATTTGATTTCAAATAAATTAATCTAATTTACATACCTATTATAATTTACATAATGTTGAATTATTTTCTTTGTACTGTATACTCACTCACTGAATCCCCAACCTTGTATAAAATCAATAATAATCATCCTACCACTCAACGCTCCAAGATTTTAAGCGCTCTTATGGAATCGAATTTGAAAGGAAAGGAAAAGAAACTAATCCGTTTAGTTTTCCCATTTTATTCGATTCGAGGGAATAAAACCTTTGAATATCCATTTGAAAGATTGTGATTGTTAAACCTATCCAAAGAATTTGAGTTGGACTCGAATGGAGAGAGATTTGAATTAATTTTGACTTTTCCTCTCACTTCTACAATAAAATGCTTCGATTTTTTACGGCAAAGAGTGAGACGAAGAGATTTGGATTACTGAAACTGAAAACACATCTCAAGTCATTTCCAGCTTAACGCCTCGGTGTTCCTCTCTATGACTTCCAATCATGATGGTTTACGAGTTGGGAATGAGCCTCAAAGCGAATCATCTCACCACCACCACCCTTTGAGAGGAGACCAACAAACTCCATAGAAGATTCTTCAATGGGTGACAACTCTATAATAGAACATCTCACACCACCAAACTTTTCAACACTTCCCACAATTCCCGTCCGCTCACCTGAGACCCAGATTTCTTAATTTGGGGATTGTAAAATTGTAATGCTCTCTCGCTTCCTACATAAACTAAGCTCCAAGCAACGCAACACCGATCCACTTCATTGGCAAAGGGACAATTGTGACAAGATGAGGACAAAATGGGGGCGATTTAAGGTGTGATTAGATTATATAACACCGAATGACACAATCTGCAAGAGCTCTTGAGTCCATCGACCGCTCAGTCAGGATTTATAATATCGAATCCTTTTGTTATGGACCCCTGATCTTCGCTGCATGATGGGAAATCCGGAAGAGTGAAAATGTTGCGCGAGATGGTCTGGTTGAAAATTAATCAGGTGTAGTGTTTAGCTAATCCTTACCAATAGATTTCCCCTTTTCCCTCAAAATTTTCATATTTAAAGGGCCCAAGAAATGGTGGTTCTTCAGTCTGGCAGTGTTTCTTTTTCTATTCTCATCGCTTGGATATTCTCTGAGAATCAAAATGGCAAAAGTGGCTCTTGTAAGTTTTTCGCCAAAGTCCTTCACTCATCCCACTACGTGGGAAGAATATTCAAAATTCTCCTCAATCTCAGTCCAGATTTTTTTCAATGAGTTTTTTTTGAGGTTATTGAGATATTGAGGTTTGGGGTTCCATTCCTCAATATGACACTTGGCGGTTCTCAAGTGTTTTGACTTTTTTGAAATTACACTTTGAGACCGAACACTCCCTCGCACTTATCATATTTATAAGGAGCTTGGGAATTGAAAACGTTTGGAATCGAAAAGATTAAATTCGCCTTTCAATTCTCAAACTCTTTCATCACTGTCAACTTCATTTCACTCGCATCGGGAGGCGATTTTGAAAATCGTCCTTTGCATATTCGATGTGGAAATGAGTCGAATGAGGAGAATTTAAATGTGTTTGAATTTGCCAGAGTAAATAGAACGAATTTATCTTCTTCCAGATATCAATGCTTCTGGTCCTCTTCGCTTGCATTCATCTCAGCGTTGGAGGACACCGGTAAGAAAAAGACAGCCGCCTTCTATTAAGATATCCCTTTCATCCTTTTATATTCTCCTGGAACTTCCATGATTATTCATTTTCTGGCTTTGAAAGAGGCAAAGGCTTTCTCATTCATTTACTCAATTACCCGATTCCTTAGTTGATGAGAATTTAATGAATTATTCCTCTTCTTTTCAATCTCAAAGAGCTGGGGACCAAGTTGCGTTATCCTCCTCTCAGGCTTGGCCCCAAACACACAGAACCCAAGTGTGTGGGGGTTTATGTTTAATTCAGATCATATGGATCTACGCAATGAGTTGTGGAAGTAGGGATATTATCCGATATAAACCCTCGCTCCTTTCAACTTTCGTTTAACTTTCTAACTCAACTCTCTTGTTCTACATATGTCCACAATGGTGTGGGTTAACTTTTTAATTATTAAAAAATATTTTAGAAAATACGGTCATGGAGGCGGCGGCGGTGGATATGGGCATAAAGGATACGGTGGAGGCGGCGGCTACGGGCACAAAGGATATGGAGGAGGCGGCGGCGGATATGGCCATAAAGGATACGGAGGAGGTGGAGGTGGAGGTGGATATGGACACAAAGGATACGGAGGAGGTGGAGGTGGATATGGACACAAAGGATACGGAGGAGGTGGAGGTGGATATGGACACAAAGGATATGGCGGTGGCGGCGGTGGAGGCGGTTATGGGCACAAAGGGTAGGTTTCTCAGAAAATTCTTTCTTTATATTATTTGTTGGCGATTCTAAATAAAAAGGCTCATGTGTGAATCTTTCCTTTCTCTCCAGGTACGGAGGATATGGAGGATAAACAAGGAAAGAATTCTCTTAATAACCAACTTCTTTCACCTCTAGTCCTCAGTCTTACATGTTCAAGGAATGCGGTTTCAAATGCTATTTCGTACTCTCAAAGTTTTCTCAAATAAAGTGGAGCAATAACAACTTCTCGCATAAATATCATTATTTCTCTCATATAACTAACATTAAGTTCTACATATACCATATGGTATACCAACTTTGATAGCAAGCTGTGGATATTAAGACTGTAAATAACAAAAGAATCATCCCCACTCAGTTGGCAGACTTGTTTCGTATCATCTCTATTAATTTTTCTTCCTTTTAATTCCGCCTTAATTCTCATTCTTGACTCGAGCGAGAGTCATTAGCTCAAAGAGTGAGAGGAAATAAAAATAATAAAGGGAGGACTGTAGTGACTTGAGACGCCTTTTCCAGTAGCTAAATGGAATAAGGAAGGAAGACTTTTCCACTTTAAATCCTTTGTAAATTGAGAAAAAGGTTCGCGAAAGGAGAAATTATGCCATTTTAAACTTTAGCACAAACTATAACAATGATATGTTACGCACTGGTTCCGCGAGAATGAAACATGGACCTCAATTGGGAAAGTGAAAAAAGGCAGAGTTCACTTGAGATTTTTCGTACAAAACATACACGTGCGCATCTTGAATCCCAATTTGGAATCTGGAAGGACCGGCAAGATCTCAATTGAGCAAGACTTAACTTCTTTCTCCATTGAACTAATCGACCATCCGTAATGCCTGATAATCTAATCTAATTGCGGAAGAGATAGGAAAGGGAGATAAAAGAATTTGCATAAAAACATCCTTTATCCTCTCCCAAACTAGACCAAATCCAAGACGAAAATGTAAATGGTACAATTTGTATTGTGTCAATTCTTAAGATTCTCAACTAATCCGTCATAAGTCGTCACGTCTCTAGCCGAGGAGGAGAAATGTAACTAATAATGAATTCATTTGCAGTTTGGAGAATGAGAACGAAGGGATGTTATAAATATACTTATTTAAGTAAAATAAAAAAGGCTACTGACCCTCAAGCACCCCATTTCTCAAAATCTTATTCCATCTATTCCATTATTAGGTTTGAGTTCTATTCTTATTTTCTTATACGAACATATGATACATATATTTAGTATTGCCTACATAAGTAGAGTATATCTCTCCTTCCTTCGCTCACAATGATAAGTGATGGGATTGCGGACACTCCGCAAGTTTCCCAAGCCTTTAAGGGCCAAAGAGAGCAATTTATTAAGAGAACCATTTCATTTTTAATGATTCAGTTGGACCGTAGGAGGCTTTCCAACTTAACCCACTGTCCCAAACTCAAATTCAATAAACTCAAGTGAATTTGTCTCTAATAGAATTGCGTGTTGTAGTGGAGAAAGACAAAATGTTGGAGGATGACTTGTTTAGTTGTTGAGCCCTACGTCATCCTCATGCCCTCATACATTTATGTATTCTTATAAAACCAATGTATTATGTAAGTATATTATACAAATTATGTACTTGTGTTACATGTGAATAAGTAGAGTATACAGTCCTTTTAGATCACGAGAAAAGTCAGTTTCAGTTATAATACTTCAGAGTTTTTGGACGTAAGAATAAACACACTATGTAGTATAGTAGCAAACAAACCAAGTCTACTTTGTTTCATTCTGTGCATTTTTCCTTTTTAAGAATTCAAGATACTTTCCTTGTTTTTGTTTATTTTTTATATTTTAATGGAATTACCCGTCACTCTTCCCTTCCAAAATTATGTTGTTCCTCGAAATATTTCGTTAACAAGGACAATGTGTAGTAAGTTAGAAGCCCATGAAGAAGTCAAATGTATCTCATCGAAACTTTTTGACGTTGAAAACATGGAAAAGATAATTAGCGGGAAACAAGAAGGATGAGCGCATGCAGTGTAGTTACAATATCCATTAACGCGAGATGCATCGTGCTTTACGGTTCCTGTATTTTATTTAAGTCCTATGGTAATCCCATATCCATTACTCAATTTGATAGCTACTCGAGTTACCACCATAGAGTGAGTGTCGGTGGAGGTTCCCAGGAGAATCCTCAACTTTGCAACAACATTCGTTGACATTAGCATATAAAGGGAGGCGAAATGAGGTGTAATTAACTATTAACTCCAATAATGCTTCCTTCCCCCCAATTCCCATTATATGGGTCAAAGGTCGTGGGGATTGGCCGGAAGTCTCAACACAATGGTTTTTTCATCTCCCTTTCAGTAGTTGGTGAAAGATGAGGGAGAGAGAATTTGAAGAGCTTAAGGTTACTTACCCGAAGCTTTTCTCCGTACATCCCCCATCTCTTCATCTGTAAAAGGAAAAGAGGCTTATGACCACTGGCTAAATATCAGTTGAAAGAACCTTAAAGAAGAAGTTGTGGAGAAAAGAATATATATTCAAGTACCAGAGTTGAGTGCACTGAGATCTCCATGTTCGCAGCAATCTGTACAATAGCTACACATGCTAGTTAAGCAATAAGTTTTGAAGGGCCTAAGTGTCCTAAACTCCTCATGAGCGGAGGCGGCTAGCAACTCACTTCCTCTCCGATCATCCCCTCCGCTCGACTGAAAGGTTTGAGAATGAGGCGACCCGAACTACCCGCCTGCTGCCACGCTCAAGACTTCCTTCGATCTCTCACTGGGCCCAAAATAAACGCATGCGTTGGGTCCTTCATCTCTTCACTCAGGAAATAGTAGAACTAACGTTGGGATACCTTTTTCATACTTACTTCGACCACTGTACATCCACACCATGGTATATCCGTTTGTATTTACCAACTATACATAGATGAAAGAGGAAGAGCACTTCTGGAGTGTGGACGGAATATGTATACTATTTCTACGAGAGAGATCGGATCCTCTCAACACACCACAGACAACACACGTTTCTTGAACGTCAAAAAGGAACAGACAATGATATTTACACATGGAAGGGTCTCAAGTACCGACTTGGGTCCAGGCCGGAAATTATGCCAAAAAAAGAAGAGCGGAAGAACTCCCGTAGCCTATTTTATTTTTCCCCATCTTCAACTTTTTGCGAACAATTTATATCAATTTCACTCCGCATCTTGTCGGAATGCCCCTTCTAATCTCTCACATCCTTTCGAGAGCTCCCCAACTCCTGGAAATGGTTTCCAATTCACCCTCTATCACATTTAAATAATAAGTAGGAAACCAAGTCGTGGAAAACCAGGAAACCTTAAACAACTTTCCTCGCCAACAATTTATGAACTTTTCCTTAACCCGATAAAGTTTTGCGTCTCCACTTACTGTCTTTACTTACAAACCAATGATAATAAATATTAATGGCCGTGATCATTTTATTAGATTCTTAGTCAAATAAGGCGCCTATTTATTCTCTCCATATTCACGATATTTAATGAGGAGTGCTTAAAAGTAATTCTTTATTTTAACATTGCTGATGAGACTTTCATCCAGGAGATCATTTTGAGAGGAAAATTCCTCTTACACGCCACTTGAAGATTTTAAACGTACTTCAATGGAGTTTTAGTCTTGGAGCTAATAAATAATTATGGAAATTCTTTCACTATAGGTATTACTAGATATTTAGCAATTTAGTATACTTAAACCATATACCATATACCAATTTAGTATGCAATTATGCAAACATTTAAGTAAAAGCATAACAGTGATATTAATATAGGGAAGTATAGTTCAGGATCATATATTTAATAAGTCCTTATGCTCCAATACTTTAACCAAATTTCGGCTAATTAACTCAGCGAGACAAGAAATTGGTTAAAAGAGACGCAATAAAGGGGAACGTCTCAATCGCAGGGTTCATTTGTGAATAAGTGGCAGAATAAGTGCATTGAGTTCACTGTAGCATAAATCATGTTCTTCATCAGCCGTAAAGATTAATTATTATACTTGAGGGAGGCAGAGGACAGAACTTTAATTGGAGGAGAAGAAAATTGAACATTTTACCCTCCCTTTGAACCGAGCATAAAAGCTATACGTTTTCTCATTCCTCAGGAGAGGAGGGAAAATGAGACTTGGGATAAGTTATTAAACTTAACCATGAAGGAGCCGCTTCCTTCCTTGATTCAATTTTTTGTTTTTCCACTCAAAATTTGATCGTTCTATTTGTCACATAATAATAGAAATTCCTAGACCTCAAAACCAGAAGTGTGATATTACAACTTTATAGAGCAATATACCTGTGCACTCAACCTCTATACTATACTTCCATATTATTATTAACAAGGCTCTTTGATGTTCCGAACAGATACGAAGGTATGGGAAGTCTCTAGATGTTAAAGTTTCAAAAGGTCCACGAGATTTATGAAGGTCTGAGGAGGAGCATAAAGATCTCTTAACTATCGTAACGTCGTAAGTAATACACTTAAGTCTCCACGTGCCCAACTATTCTCCACAGAATTCCATATCCTGCTCTTTCTTTGATCTTTCTAATTTCTTATAAGAACTTATAGATCTCACTGATACTAACTATATTATGTTTAATCATATATAGAGCACTACCCCCTCAAATCCAGAGCTTCTCATTACTCACATTGTGGTAGGAGTAAAACGGCTATGTGGTATAAAGAAAAGCCGTCTTCCGAACCGGGGAATATGAAAGTTTTTGCGGAGTGGGTCACACTCACACATCCGAAATCCGGAAAGCAGGCAAGGAGCTGTCTTATTACATTTGGAGTTGAATTTGCCATCGCCACTCTCAGAATGTTTGGGTATACATGTTGGGTATACATGTTTGGGTATGCAATGTTTGAGTATACGTGTATGTAATACTACATTCAAGGTAATAGTAAATACAGAAACTATGTATGCATGCTATAATAGTATATCCTCACAAGTGGGACATTGGGGGCTGGATAAAAACCGAAGATTACCTCTCTACTTCACTCGGAAGAAGGAAACAAGGGTTTGTTGGATGGGTTTAAACATTAATGCTTTTGCATAATTTACTCAGCTCACCATTTGGTTGACTGGCGGACCGTTCCGCAGCTTTGGTCCGCATCTGAAGGAGCTGTTGCTGGTGGTGAGGATTCCTCTTCTCCTCTCGCCCTCTCCTCATTTCGGATCCTGCTGAGGGACGTTCGTGTGAGAAATTCATTCTCCTCTCGTGTGAAGAAATCTCGGCTCTAATGGTGTTGCAGGAGCGGAGCACAGGTATTGGAATGAGACTCTTCCGATTTCCCGGCGCCTAAACATCATTAAGAATAGGATGAAAGTAAATTGTGCCGCCGTGGTGTTCATTCTTTCTTTGGTCTGCTCAGTTTGCCACGTTGTTTAAGATTCACATCAGGGAGTTTGGTCTCCGAATCTCCCCGAATCGACAAAAGGGAAGATGAGAGGCAGATGGGAAGAAGGGAAAAGAATCCATCAGCTCTTCATTGAATATTCAATATTTCCCAATGTTGAGCCCTCCATTTTGAACCTTTTGGGTCGTCTCAAATAAAGGAAAGTGTAGAGTTTGACGTTGACTTTGCCGCCACTCCTTCCATCATGAAAAGTGTACGAAGTTACATAATGTCATTTGAGAGTCAAGAGACGATTCCGAATGCTGAATGTACATAACATCCATAAATACATTCCCAAAGCTTTCCATTGTCTCTTTTAAAGTCTGATGTGTCTTTGGTTAGCATAGGGCCATTCTCACTTGTTTCTTAAACAGTTTCCTTTCTGCATAAATAAGCCTAAATGGGCCTCTAGCCCATTCCCTATTTCCCTTCCCAGTGATACCTCGATAAATTGGAGTTAAAAGTATGTTTTAATATATTATTCATAGGGTCGGATGTGTTGTGCCGTGACTCAAACCTTCACCTCCCAACTACCATGGTTCAGAGATGTGGATGTATGACGTTGGGAGTCGAAGATTAACAACTCTGCCGTCTTTAGACTTCCTTCGTCAAATTTTAAAAGGCTTTTTATGTTCCATCCGTTCCTATTTCCTATTGGGTGAATGCAAATAGAGAAAAGGCTTGTAAACACAAGTTGATGTACCTTCCCATTTTGGTGGACCAAACTCGCACTTCGGACCAGGAATGGAGACCTCAATGGTCTCGTTGGCGTCCGCAGGATTTTCGGAGAAAGACTTCGAGATCTTTTCAGACCTTTGAGCCGAATCTATTCAAAATAATTTCATTATCATACATTTCTTCTGCTATCAGATTTCTTTTCCCACGTTTTTGAATTGAAATATGGTGTTTTGTACTATAGGAGAAATTGACAAAATTTGGATGCAGTTCAAAAGTTTGGTCAATTCGATATAAGAACTCAAAAAACAAAGTGAGTAGAAAAAACGAAAAAAGTTAGATCCATTAGGTTCGTAATAGAAAATCTTAGAGCTGTCATTCGATTTGCTGTGCTTTCGATTGTGTATAGAATATTTGTAACGTTGTTGTACCATTTATTTGGTATTGGTATTTACTATGACTGTATGTACATATTATATATTAAGATACCTATATTTTTATTGTATGTATGTACCTACATATTTTGTATTATATACTGTATGCACATGTGGACCTGTATACTGTACTGTATTAAATGTAAGAAAAAAATCTATGATTGCTAGATTTTCAGAGTTCTTCACCATAAAATAATTATATTTGATTACTCCTGCCATTAGTTTTAATGGAATTAATTACCTATTTCAATACAATTTCATCTTGCATAAATATACAATAAAAATGAAATAAAATATATTATGGTATAATTTGTTCATGAACATTACTTAAAAGTCGCTTACAACTTCAAAGCAATTTCATCACACAGGTATTATTGGTTAAAAAACGTAGATAAAACATTAATTAACAATAAGTATCTAGAGTATTATGTCACAGTCTCAACTGTTCGAGCTACGCGATCGTATATTACAATATATTCTAGTTTTAAAAATAATGTTCATGTAATTGTAATTATGTTATACTTACCTACATAAATATTTATTTACTGTGGAGTATTGTATCGGTATATGCAACTCTCTTTATAACTTTATATTTAATACTTAATCAAAGTAAACATAATTGAGGCTCAACTCCTCCATTGTTTTACGTTATTAAGGAACAGGAAGAGGGTTTAATTTCTACTAATTGCATTTTGAAAAAATAATTGGATTCATTCCGACAATGTAAATCTTTCAACAAATAGTAATTAATGCCATTAATGAAATTATCATACTACATAGTAAGTATTCTACCTATGTAAAATGTAATACTTGAGAATGTAACGTACTGTATCAGTAGATATTTAATTATGGTAGACTTTGCAAGTTAAAGCTGAAATAATTTGATGAATAATAGAAAAGTTAATTAATATGTAAGTAAGTACTATATATTATGTACTTATGTATACGCAGACCATGCTTGTCAATACCAGTTATAATATTTGACTATTTCACATGAAATATACGTATATCCACTGTGTGTGTAATATATTGTTCGTTTAATCCATGCACTTTTTTCATAAAATGCCTAAATCACGATATACATATTTCGTAATTAAATTTAATGACGAAGATTGTTTAAAATCATTAAAAATGAATAATTTTGATTTTGATATAATTGAGCAAAGAGCAGTAATAAAGTTTTTAGCTCTTGAAGGTTTGAGAGGAAAGGAGATCCATCGTCGTTTAGTGGGAGTTTATGGTGAAGAGGCTAATGCCTCTAATGCAAAATGGGCTCAAAGGTATCGAACTGGTCATTTGAGCATTATTGATGGCCATAGAGAAGGAAAGCCAACAACAGTAATTCTTCCAGGAACTGTTAAATTAGTCGAAGAATTTATAAAAACAAATAAAAAAGTAATAACTAGGGCTATACGAGAAAAATTTGAAGTTGGGCTACAGATAAAATCATTCATCATCTTGGTTTAAAAAAGGTGAGTGATATTTTATAATTTAACATATTACATTATATAATATAGATTATAATCATATAAAATTTTGTTTTTAGGTTAATAGCCAATGGGTCCCGAATGTCTTGTCTGCCGTTCAAAAAAAGAAGAGTTGATGCGTGCAGGGAAAATCTTCAAATTCTCGTCAATGCAAATGAAGATGAATTTTTTAAAATTTTAATTACAGGTGATGAGACGTGAATTCTTCATTATGATCCGTTTAGTAAAGCTGAATCCAAACAATGGAAAAATCTTCGCTCTCCAAGAGCACAACTTCCTAAGAAGGCATTTGGAGGCAAGAAAATAATGGCGACGGTGCTCTGGAACAAAAGGGAAATTCTTCTAATTGATTATTTAGAAAATGAAGACGAAGAAAAGAAAGAAACAATTGACCACAAAAAGTATCTCAAGACACTGAACAGTTTACGAGCTGCGATCATTCAAGAGACGGTCCAGATTGGAAAAAGAGCATAACTTTCTCCATGATAATGCTCCTCCGCACAAAGCCCTCCCAGTTAAAGAGAAACTTGCCAAATTTAAATTTAACAAATTGAATCATCCCCCTAATAGCCCTGATCTTGCACCAAGTGATTATTATTTATATGGCTCTTTAAAACGTGAACTGAGAAGAAAGGTGTTTAAAAATGATGAGGAAGTAAAAGTAGCGGTGGAAAATTTTTTCGACTTCAAAGACATCTTTTTTTAGAAAGGGCATTAGAGATCTCAAACGACGATGGGAAGAGTGTATTAGGCTTGATAGATAATATATTACAGGCTAATAAAAATAATTGACTTCAAAAATCAAGCTTAGTTTGATTATTCATAAAAGTGCATGGATTAACCGAGCAATATAATATTACATATTTATTTTCCTGTTTCATATATGGGTAAAAAACTTTCTATAAATGTAAAAAATGTATTGAATATGAAAGGAAAATATATGGAAGCTATTTAAGATAATTAATTTTATTTTAATGAATATTGGCTGACGGTTGCGCGAGAGATTTCCTTGCATTTCTTCCCTTTACAAACCAAGGATATCCCATATTGAACCCCTATGTTGATTTCCTTCCTTTCCCTATCAGCCATTGTAGGCAAACCAAAAGCATGCTGAAATTCAAAAAACGTCTTAAGCTAACTGCTCTTTTCGAACAAATGTCATTTCGGTTCGGTGATACTTAGGATCACCAAATTTTTTGTGAATTTTCTATAGAGGACCTATTATGATAATATTATGTAGCTAGATTTTTAATGCAAGCAGGGGAGAAATTAAAAATATGCAGCCAACGCATTTTACTTGGCCCTCGTATAAATCAGTATAGTTCATCATATAGGATCCGAAGCCACAACCTGTTCAAGAAGATGGAATAAATTGCGAGAGAGGAAGGAAGTGAGATGAGAAATTTCTTCGAGATTCCATTGCTTTCTCTCTCAATAAAGGGAAAGGTAAATTGAGAGAGGATTGGATTGACACGCAAGGAAGACGGAATTTTTAAATTGGAGGATTGTCCAGGGAAAATAAAGTGGAAAGGAGATTGACTCCACTCACCCACTGGGAATTGACGACGTAAGAGCTCCGGAGCGGAGAAGAACTCGCGTCTCTCAAATGACAAACGTTAAGAGGAACCGACCGAATCTGAGCCACTGGTCCAGCCACCAATTCTTTTTTCGGGCTTCTGCATCGAACCGGCTTTTCGGAACTCGGTGGAGGTGGGAAGCAATTGGCGTGTCTTTTTGCCAGAGGTGACTGGGCTGATGAGATTCTTCGAAGTGGAGCTGATTGCTGAGCCTTCAGCCCTCTTGGGCTACTTCCGCCGTTCACGGACGTCGTGGTGACTCTGTTCATTCAATTGCATTTACAACCTACTTGATTAGAAATTGAAATCAACTCTTGCATTAGTGAGATAATAATTTCCAAATCCCTTTAAACTCAACTCTTTGTGGTTAAAAACAAACAAGTTGATTTCACATGTTGGTACTAAATAGTAACATAAAATTATAATGATCCTGGGCAAATAACATTAAGTATTTAAATCATAATATTATCATAACAAATAGCATTTTTAATTAAAAATGGAATGTTTTAATAATTTTGGTATTCTTGGTACATCTTGCGTGATTAATGAGATCTAATTTACCTCAATGCTGACTTGACCCTTTTATAGCAAGATTTCATGGTCTCGACTTTCCGCAAATGTTGTTCTTTGGATTCAAATTAGACTTTTTAATTAAGTTGTGGACTGGCTTATGAAAACAACGTTGACTTTGAGAGAGCTCCTGCGGGTCTTGAATCCACGAAGTCCTTTAGCCGACTGAACTTTCCGTCACAATGATTTGGACAAGGTTGAAGGAAGAATCGTCTCATTATCTCTCTATCCACCCATAGTTTATAGGTGATCCTCGGAAATATTCCCAGCCACTCCATCCCATTGTTCTTGAGGAATGACGGCGAGGATGTGGAGCTTACAATGTGTGCCTTACTCTCCTCATCAACTTTGAATAATATGAGAGAGCAATATGCAAAGGTAGTGCTGGGAGGCAAACCACTTCCTATGTGGAAACTGTGAGCGAAAGATACTTTTATATATTACTGATACAAACTAGGTATACATCTATTACACATTTTTTTCGAAAAGTCATTCCATGGTGGCTTCTCTATTACATTATTCTCCTTTCAAGTCAAACAGAGTCAATTTTTTAACTATGGTCTGCATCGTGGCTATGTAAGGTGGAATTCAAGGTTTACGGCTCGACGAAACACCAAACTCAAAAATCCAACGTGTCATTTGATCTCTGGGGATGAAAATTACAGGAGACCTTCTCGCCTCAAACTTTGGCTCCGTATGATAATAATTGTTTTAAGTAGATGGTGAGGACTGTGATTATCGATTACCTATAATGGTGAGATGGAGCAATAAATGCAGATTCCAATGATTTCTTCATACTTTGACCAAGAGAAACAAAAATGAATTTTGACCACTTTATTGGTTTCATCCAATGAAACTTAAATTACTTCGTTCTTTGGTTATAATATCGTATTCATGATCGTATTCATAAGAAATACTAGAAAATAACTTTATCCTCTTTAATATTATTTGTGTTACAGATACAGAGTACTTTATAGAAAACTACAAGGCTATCTAGAAATTAAACGTCGCACTTTCTTGTAGTATTACATAATATAGGATCGAGAATAAAATAATTTTAAAAGGGGGAAATTAGCTTTTAAGTTGTGAGTAATCAAGTGTTTTTTATTATGGAATACTGAAAGTCCCCACACAATAATTCTTAGATCAGCAATTATTATCATATCAATATTTACAATATAAAGGCACACCCCTCGATTAGCACCAGTCCTAAGGGGCCTTCTCCAAATTTCATTGATGTCATGGGCTCAATTTCGTTTTTCATTCTTCTATGACAAAGAATTGAGAAGGACATCACGACGACACGTCCCAAATCTCTGCGAGGAAAGGCGGCAGTTTCCTATTCTTCAATTTGAGGGAGAAGCACATTTCTGAATTGATATTCCCCAGTGTCCTAAGTTCCGTGAGGACTCCGAGGAGTTTTGCGAAATTGACTCCTGTGAAAATAAGAAATTGAGAATCATGGTTCAAAAACATCCGTTCGTGTGCCAAGCACAAGACATGACAAGGCACATGCATTTAAAATGAAATATGGAAATTGTCGTGAGACAAAATACGTAATCAAATATTGATTTCTCGATTGGTTTACCTGGTCTAACAGGGTGAAGGTACTCAACGTATGCTCGCAAGGCCTCCAAGTAAATCTCTTGAATTTTTTCAACTTTCCTCGGTTCCTGCAAGCTTGGTCGCTCTGTAAATACAAAGATTTGCATGTTAACAATGTTCTTCAAATTCAAATCACTCTTTCACTTTACATTTCACCTAATGAATTGAACTAAAATGATAAAATTAACATTGAAATCCATTCTTTTATTTAAATTTTAGAGAAAGTGAGAGATTTTGGTATATGTAAATTTTATATAAGTATACAAAAGTTCAGCTTGAATGGCCTTATTATGTTAATTTTAAAATCAATTTACCGGAAAAAATGACGATGGCAGTAAGTAAAGCATATTCTGCATTGTCGACTTTCATTGTACACATGTGGCGACAAAAGTTGAAAAGAGGATCTGCAGAGTCACCGACTCCAGCCATATTGTAATTCTCTCGAGTATAAGGATGATTGTTTGCAAATACAATTGTGTCTGTTTGAAAATCATAGCGGCGGGCTGTACGCAACATCATCACTTCAGAGGAACAGGCCTAGAATTAAAACATTTCAAAAACTATTATATTTCTTTATAAATATATTGAATTGCTAATTTTATTTATTCATTAAGATTGTTTCTCTCCCAAGAAACTATTGGCCGGAGTTGTAAGGCCACTGAGACATTTGACCCTACGAGGCCATTTCCAAACCTTGAGTAAAGTGATTTGATCTTCTCTTAGGAGAGTGTCAAATCCTGGGAGTCTTTTTGAAAACTCGACTGTGAGTTGAACGGTTAGAATCGTCATTTCAGTGATGTGTTTGAACTTCGCTTCACTATCGTGAATGTTGACGGAGGATTCCTTGAAGGATAAAAAATAGAAAATGGATAAAATTCTTTACCTTGAGAAGTGTAATTTGGTCTTCCCGCTCGAGTTTATCGAAGCCAGGTAAGCGTTTGGAGAACTCTACGATTAGCTGCACTGTCAGTATTGTCATCTCTGTGATGTGACGAAACCGAACTTCACTCGCATCTTCCCCTTCCCCAGGGAGACCCTTTAAGCCGAATCAAAAAGAGACAGAAAATGTATCAAGAAGGAATATTTGTTGACACGGTTTGAAAGAAATGATAACAATTTGAGAGAAAAAAGGCCCGACGACAAGTTTCTTATCATTCGAACCCTTATCATTGTAGTAGTATGTGTTTGTGTTAATAAGAAACAATTATTTAAAAATAACTTATAATAAAACAACTAAGTGTGTAATTGAAATTCAGAGAATTATTTGACTGAATATGGAAATGTATAAATAGAAATGAGGAAGAAGAAAAAAGAAATAATGAAGGAGAAAGATTTGCAAAGAGCACAGAAGTCTTTAATTGATAGTCATGGTACACACACATATAGTTATGTGTAAGTACATAATATAGTTTGAAAGAGTTTCATTTAAAGTGTTTTGGTTCCTTACGGTTAGCCTCTTGAGATCTTCTTCGGAGGGCTGCTCAAACTCGTCTTGGAAATAAACGAGCCTATTTATGAGCTCCTCTTGTTCGACACTCAAGGAACGACCAGAGCGGATTTTTCCTCCTCCGTTTAAACCACCAGTTAATCTTTCTTCCTGAAATTATACAGAGATTTAACCCTCCGCTCATGTAGAGAAATACAAGAACTTTTCTCAAAGTCAATGTGTATACAATTCCCCTTACTTTAATTTCTATTTCTTTCGGGGTGGGTGACTGGGTTGTGGAATTAGGTTTATCCTTGTCCTTCTGAGCCTTCTTTGCTTCTCTTTTAACTGCACATTGGTATTCAGGTACGACGCCTGGATAAGGAAAAATAAAGTTTTGTACATTAAACATTCGGATCTTTATTCTTCAAGGTGCCTGGTTGGCAATTTAAATGTTTTAATGGTTGAAGTAATTACATTCGGGCCGCATTCCGACGGTGAGGCACTTTTTAAGACGGCACTCCTGACACTTCCGCCTCATGTACATGTCGATTTCACAATTATTGCCATATTTGCATTGGTAGACAGCATTCTTTGTGATGCTCCGCCGAAAGAAACCTTTGAAAAAGAAAAAGAATCGAGGATTATTTCCAAAGGTCAAATTTGATCAAACAAATGGAGTAGAAATTAAAAGTATACATCATTAAATTCTATTTGCCCTCTCTATACTTAGAAAATGAGTGTAAATATATCTTGTGTCATCTCACCTTTACACCCTTCACATGTTAGGGCATTGTAGTGATATCCAGATGCTCGATCACCGCATACTAAACATAACTCTTCTTGTTGCCTAGGAACAGGGCCCTTTTTCTTCTTCCCTTCACAGCTATCAGCACCAAATCCTCCAGGGGGAGACAAGTCTTCTCTGCCTACGCAAGAAAAACATTTAGAATTAATACACTTTTTCAGACAAGGCATTATATATCACAGAATTATATTTATCCTCAACACTCCAATAATTAGTTTGGCTATATACCATGTATGTCATCAACCTGCCCTTGTAATCGAGAGGCAATTCAAAGTTTATTGCGAAATTGCTAAAGGAGGAAACTCAATACAAATTAATCAAAAGTTTCCCCTTGCTTTCATTTCAGCCTACTCAAATCCAGAGGAGGTGAATAGGAATTATAACGTGGAAAAGTTCAAAGATCGTCCCTCTCTGGGAAGTTAATTTGGACAATTGCTTTCTCAAAAGACGAAATTACTATTTACTTTCAACTCCTTCCATTACAACTTGTAATCATGAGATTTGAGGCTCAACACGTTTCAAGTAGAACCTCTAGTTTCTCAAGCCCAAATGACGAATATTTATGTTGCCTCAAAATAATTGAATCAACAATGTTCATTAGTTGATAACAAGAGTTTGAAATTTTCCATTTAAACTTTCCTAGTTAAAAATCTTAGATACCTCCAGAGTTTCATACAAAGAGAAACTTTTATAAAAAATATAAATTACATCTTTCTCAAGAAGACTTATTTTCGAACTCCAAATTAAAAAAGTTATTGCACTATTACCCTTCAAAATTCTGAATGTCATAAACATCTTCAGCTAAACTTAACATGATAAAATACCATTTAATTGGTTTGCTTCGTGTATTATGTAAGATCTTTTTCAATTAATTTGCAAAGAGATCTAACACACGTATTTTATAAGAAAACTAAGAAAATCATGATATTACATATGATATAAGTATAAGGTAAAACTTAATATTGTTGGTAGATAGTTAACTAAGCATTTGTATAATTACTTATTAAGTAATTTTCATACGTACAAGTCCTTTTATGAGATTCAAAAGAAAATTTATTTAATTAAAATTAACAAGGCTTTAATCAAGATGGTAATTATAAAGTGAAAAGATGTCAGGTTGTGTTTACTCTTTCCAGGAAATCATGAAGTAATTTGAAATTAATTTATCTATGACGGGGAGACGATTTCAATTTGATGAAAGAGACTTCTAAGTATGTATTCAACTTCCCAATTAATATAGCTAACGAATTATATTACGAGATGAAATCCCTTGTGTGAATTTCATAGAAAACAAGTTAATAAGGATTAAAAAGATATGTCTAGAATCGAAACGTTAATTAATTGAAAGAGACTTCATCAATAAACCACCACATGCTCAGCAACGGCATAACGATCGCTGTTTTACTTTATGGTGTTTATACAAGATTGAAATAGATACCTAATTTAAATTTTATTTACATAACAAAACCCATCTTATAAATCTCAACTTAACAGTTGGTGACACCATAAAAATGAAGCCAATGTTTATCAATCTTTCAGTCAATTCAATCCGCATTGAGGTTTATTTAACCTCCAGCTCTCTATAGTATTGCTCCTGGCATAATGAACGATTAATAAAGTAATAAAAATATCGAAACAAAATCCTCACTATAATTACAATTACAACATGGATGAATCACCCAAGAACACTTGAGCAATTTAAAATCTTTTTAAATACCAATGTCTAACCATACATTATTTAAGTAGGTATGTTTGCGTATCGTAACCTGGAAATGTTTGGCATATAATGCTGATGCAATGACACTCGATTGAGGATGACATGAAAAGTGATGCCATTTAAAACACGGTAAGGAATTGACATGCTTATTGGATGTGATGAGCAATAGGTGATGTCAGTTTGGGAAACAATAGAGATGTCTGCAATGCCCATAGCGGGTTGTAAAAGTGATGCAGGAACAAGGTGATTCTCTACGTGGGACTGACTACACCAATATTTAAAAACGTGCCTATTGGTTCCCCCCACCTTCGTCCTGAACTCGCCTTGGTATGAGTGACGTATGGCAAGTGAGGGGATTCTCTATTGATTTTTACCGGCCCTTGCCCTCTTGAAAAATACTTTTAGCGTAATCGTTGTTAAGTCATGACAATCGGGGTGATTGGGACGAAATCGGTTCGGAATGAGGGGTTTTCCTGCAGAATGAGCTCTTTCCTATTCCTCCCATGTTTCAAGTGTTCGATGGAGTCTCGGGTAGTTGCTCTGAGGATTCATACTCTTGTTGGGTCAATAACTCAGGTGCATTTCAAGGTTAGCGTGTCAGTGTCCTCAGCAAAAAAACAAACTACAAAGGGGGCAAAGCCTTTCCCTTTCAGCTATTTAAGTGCGAACCCCCCTCCTCATAAACCCCGAGGCTCTCTTCCCTACCTGTCCTCCCTCACGCTTCCTCCCATATAAATGCTCAATATGCCCATACATTCTAGGTACAGGATGAGTCTTCTTCGTGTTGAAATCACCAAAGCCCGACGAAACTACGTAGTAAAGTAAACCCCTTCTATTACAGATATATCCTCGGCATACCTACCCACTTCAGAGCTCCATTCCCTTCATGCCTCAGCCCCTTTTCCCAGCCATCTTCTTTCAGCTTGGAATGTTTATGCTAAAATATTCGGAAACACTTTTCCATTACTCATTTCCACCAGATCTCCACTACTGCTCCTCATTCAATAATTAATCGTGTATGGAAGAAAGTGGCAGCCCTCGTTCCTCCACTACTCCAAATACTCAACATCAACATGGAGGCTAAATAATTCATAATCCTCATATTAACTCCAATTCCAAAATACTCTTTAAAGCCACTATTAAAATCCTCCGCTTTCAGGTTTTAGGATTAAAAGATGAAAATCGTGGAAGCAGACGGTGAACTCATGGGATCTTTATATATTATGAGTATGCCACGTGGAAAAGGTGGGAAGAAGGTGTGTGAGCTTATTATGAAAATCGATATGCTTGGTTTTAACTTTTGATTAGATTCATCTGAAGAGTGATAGGACAAGACCGCAACCTATCACTCCACCTCACTGACATGTTAATTTTAAGTCCAATATTTTGAGCAATTGAACAAAACCACGAGTGTCAGTGCCCGATCGGCATCCCTTTAATGAAGTTTTGATCAAACATATTTCTAAGAAATATTTGTTGTCACATTTTAACAAAATGAAACCAAAAAGTGTCTAAAACAGAAACATAATTTTATAATGGATATTCGAGGAAATGCCATATAAGATTGTACGCAGTATGATTCTTAAAAGGAAATGAAACTTGAATGTTTCGAGAGCATTTAAATCAATAAATTCTTATGAAAAATTCCACGAAACCTCTCTGAGACTCTTTAAATTATTAAAATACCAGTCAATGTATGTATTATTGAAGAATCAATCTAAATTTCTCCATATACTCACCCATGTTAAATGACAGCACTCATTACTTAATGCCTACACTTAATGTATAGAATTCGCCAATGAGGTTTAAGAATTAAAAGATTAATGACTTTCTACATAGTTGATTTTCCTCTGGAATGCATTCTCATTATAGTTAAGATTAACTTAATACCTGAAGAGCTATCAGAAAATGAAGACACGGCCAGGGAGTTGTTTCTACCCACCGTCCTTCTCCCTGCCGCCCCGCCATTCGTCCCATTCATCCCGTTGATGAATATTTGATTCGGCGAGATGCTGTTGTTGTTGCTCACAGAGCTCCCCGTACTTCCATTGCTATAGACATGGTTGAGGTCGAGGTCCCAAAGGTCCAAGTCCACATCACCAACTTCACTCTCACGGTTCATCGCGTTGTTCACGACATCGGCAATGATGAGGTGGGTCGTATGGGGCCCATGGTGGGCTGTGGCCGATGATGAGGAAACCTCTGAAGACCCGTCGTCACCCATCATGGAAGATAGGAGCTGAGGAGCCACGGCCACCGCCAGATTAGCTCAGAAGACCTCGTGGGTCACAATGGGGTGAACTGATATGAACCAACTCGGGCTTGTCAACCGTCGTGGAGGGAAAAACTCGGGGAATTGATAGACGGCGCAGAGGGAAGTGCGGGACGACAACCGCTTCGGTAAACAAGAGAACATTGACTGGAACTCTCTCAAGTTTAAGGGCAAACCCCTCGTCTTGCATTTGCCTGGTTGCCTAACGATTCCATGAGGTTGGGATGGAGTTTGCTGGCTCAGGACTCCCTTTTTGCCCAGAGCCTTCTTTCTCCCTCCGTCTTTCCCCTTCCCCCGAAAAGAAGCACTTTTTTCCTATATGGAATCCTGTCCGAGCTCCCCAACCACCCACCTGTATATTTTTACATCACACGGAGAAGAGCCCGAGGAACACGCAAGCAAATGGGTCTACGCCCCCCTTGGGGCTCTCGTCCTCAGCTCAATCATATACCAACTTCCCTTTCGGTAACAGACTTTTGTAACACCTCAACCCCTTTTCTCAGCTCTTGACTCAAATGTGAGACGAGCAAGCAAATATGCTACCTACCTACTTGATAATAAGAAGAATATTGACTATATCTCCTCTATAAGACAACTCTTCCAGAGCTCTCCTTCACAGCTCTTGCGAGCGGAAGGGAAAAGAATACAAGAGAAGCTACAGAGCGGAAAGAACCTCACTGTGATGAGCCCTTCCTTCTCGATTCTTGAAATCGAAAGTCTTTTTTTGCACTGTCTAATTTAGTTAAATAATGTGTATGTGTGTGAGTATAATAGGGAATTCCTTTCTTCCTTCCTATTCAATACTCCCCTTCATTCTCTCCCCAATCTTCCATTTGGCATTGCTTCATATGGCAAGTTGAGAATGAAGTCTCCAAAATCCTTCTTTAACTCTTTTACAAATTACTCATTCTCAATAGTTGGGGAATGCGCACCTTCCTTTACTTTATTTCACAACCCACTCCATTTTTACTAAATACTTACATTTCAGCTTTAAATGAGATTAGGTATGAGATTATATGAACAAAAAGTCGACCGCTCTATTTTTTGCTCTACCTGAATAGGGAGCCACATATGAATGTTATCCTATTGCTTAAACTTAAATTGTGAGTCAGTAAAGAGAAACGCCATATAACCTCACCATTTTCTAGAAATACTTTAAATAACTTCCAACTTGACAAATAAAAAACACAATATGAAATAACTTAAAATTTTCCTTCAATGAGGATTTCCTTCATTTTACCTTATTGAATAATAGAAAAAATTAAGAAAAACCAACCAAAAATTAATTAAAGAGATATAAGCCGCTCATATAGTCGATGACAATTTACCTTAAAATTCATTTATTAAAGTAGATAAATTACCCATATGCGTACATTGCCTGCGCTTGATATTCAAACTTGTCATAAACTAAAGCCCTGATAAATAACAAGTAGGAGAAGAGATTACATAAATAGATATACCAATGCTATCAATTGAGGACAAAATCCTCAAATATGTTGAAGCTAGTAAAATCAAACATAAAAATAAGCTTATTTTGCTATTTCACCTTAATAGATGAATCAAGAGCCCTATCAGCTTATTACATAGGGTCGAGGTTGAAGAACGATAGAAGGAAACATTGCGAAATGATGAAGAGTCTCTGAGTCAAATCGAAATGATTATATAAAAATGCTAAACAAACTGGGTTCTAATTAATTTGATTGATGCACTATATGCTATTCAAATATTCTCAATAGTGATGCGTCGTGTATTGCAGCTATAAAAATGGTTTCGGTAAATGGCCGTAAACATTTATGTTGATATTTAAGTTCATTGCAAATAGCGAGTTAATAAAAATGGACAATATTTAACTTATTTTTATTTACTCGGACAAATACCACAGAATACATATTATGTTTTTATTAAAAGCTTGTCAGTGATAAAAAGATCATTCATTAAGTTATATCTTTTGCTAATTCCAATGAACTTGATTGAATAGAATACATTTTAATTGGAAATAATCATCGTAAAAATAAAATTAAAGTAAGTATATCGCCCAGCTGAAATACTTTTCATCTAATAAAACTCTCTAAGCATTAATATATTTAGAGATTAAATTAATAGTTTGTTCGGCAATTTACTAAAGGCGGAAAATTTCAATAGTTGCGGAACGGCAAATTCGCAAGTTTATACTTATTATGCTATGGTTGAAACTTTTTGGAAATAACGAGTCTGCGGCCTTCTCTAGCGGCTCGAGGAATCAACTATTCCAACATTTAAACGTTCTGTGGAGCGAATGTAAGACTAGGTGGCTTTAACTCACAGACTCTCGTTGAGTCTCACATTAAAGTTAACATTAACACAACATAATATTTCGTGATCCTTAGTTAGCGTCTCACCATAATGTATTTACTCTTAAGCTAACCATTTTACTAAATTATCAGCGTGAAATATTCTACAATAGATAGGGGAATGATCAAAGTAAGTTTACTTGCGTGTTAAAATGAATGATATGCCTGAAATAATATTAGAAAGCTACATAAATATCATTCATTATTATAATGTCTATGCCCAACATTGAGAAACATTTTCCATAAGTCTACCAGAATCTTAATTGAGTCTTTAGGCCACATTTATTATATTTTAATCCTGTTCTATCCTTCTAATGCTCTGAGAAACTTGAATTCATAAACTACTAACTTAATCTTATTCCAAAAGGATAATGTGAAATTTTCAATAGGATTTCACTTATTGTTAGACCAATGCTGAAATAAAAACTTGAAGCATAATAAAATAAGAAATTGTTTAACTTTTAGCCCTTAAAATTTAGTTAATAAGAGTTATAATTTGAAAATAAAGTTTTCCTTAAAAATAAAAAGTCGCCAAAATTGGGATAAAGGTCAAACCTAAACCTTAAATGGGGGCAAAAAATGGTTTATAGAATAAAATGTGTGTATCCGGAGAACATTAGCCTTCTCAAGGAGGAAAACCTTGTTTTAACAACACATAAAAAGCATAACCTTGCAAAAGTTCATACATGTGTATCATCATACGATTTCGCTTTTGGTGTTGGAGGTATTTAACTTTACATAAAGTATTCATGGCATTCATTCAATTTAATGTTGCATTATGGCCGCATGAGTCTGTAACTTTTGTGCTTATATTAAATATAACATAATCTAATGAGAAGGATGAGAGCTCTGTTCTCCTATATGTATTCTACAACAAGCTCTGCAGTCGGAGTGAAATAGTCTTGCAAACATTGAGAATTAACCTCACATTTATTATATCGTTGAGAGTTTGGGAGCAATAAATGAATGACTGAAGGTTAGCGAACTAAAAACGAATTGTCTGATTAGATTATATGATCTCTTACGAAGCCAACCGCGTAACCGGGCTGCAATCATAATGTTTTTAACTCCCCCCCCCCCCCCACTTTAATCTTTTTGGATCGAAATGCTCAACGCAGGAGCTACTCTCCACTCAACTTTAAGAATCCGAGATGATTAAATGCGATGATTCGAGGGAGTTTAAGCCAACTATTTTTATCAAAGTTTTAAGTGTCGTTACGAAATAAATCCTTTCTTCCATACAGAATGATAAAGATGAGAGAAATTGAGAAAATCAAACACTCAACACATATACATAAATGTAATGTGCTATCTGTAACATGTGGACTTGTCTTTGGAAATATGAATAAAATATTATTTGCAGGCAGGGTAAAATGAAAATTATGACCAATAAACAAAAATGTAAATGTTTAGTGCAAAAGTCGACAATTGAAAATAAAATAAAAATCTTAAGTGTATCAAAATAATCATGTGCATGAGCTCAATCCTTTCATATATGGTATAAAAAGTAATATGTCTTGTATAAGTATATTGTAAAAATTCGTATGTAGCATACTTTTGTCTTTTAGTACTAGTGAAAATTTTATATTTTATAGTCAATTTGCCTTGAGATATATTTTACTTCATAAAGATCGAAATTTGAAGATTCACAATAAAAGAAACATCATCACTTTTCAATTTTATAAATTACGTCATAAATAAACGTAATTAAGTATGATTTCACACATTCTTAAAAATTATAGCCAAACTAGTAATTACAATGTATCATAATTGTATTATTCTGCTATTATGTATTATCAATAATTCAAATAACAGAACTTACTAATGCGAGGTGATGGACTATAAGGGTCATCGAGACTTCCGGGAGGTGAGTTAAACGTAAAACCCTGAGAATTGAAGTGACCCGATGGAGGTGAGGAAGTTGCGTCCCATTCGTTGGAGGATTCATGGCGAATTCGTTTGGTCGGAGGAAGTCCCCCAAATGAATCATTTCCATTTGAGTTCCCATTTACACTTATGTGAGGCGAAAGTTCACTTTTGATTGTCACTACTGAATTTTCTAGTGGAAGCATTAAAGCGGAGGGATTTTTCGTCCGAAACATGTTACCGATTCTGAAAATAAACAAAAAAACAATAGATTAGACACTTTAAATCTTTTCATATTTATAGGATTAAATAAATGGAATCAGTACAAATATTGCTTTAATAAAAACTAAAAACATAAATATTTGACTTCCAAAGCTTTATTTAACATAATTTGGGTCTACTGTAAAATTGAACATGAAATATATTTTATAAATATCTTATTTGGTTCAAGATAAAAGTAACATGATCAAATTACCAATCCGATCTAGAAACCCACTCGTAACAGTAGTCTCTCTATATTTAATACAATTATGATATTTATCCTCAAAATACAAGGCGGACCAATTGATGAGAAATGCTAGCGATGGTGGAAATAAGAGCTCAACTCTTCTTCCTTCCAACCAACAATGAAATGGCATTTGGATTTCAAGAAAAGGAGCATGACTGATAAAACTATCTCATCAGACTCATCACATATCATCCCTCCTCATTTTCACATACAGACCCTCAATGCCCTGTCTCTGGGCGAAGTATGGGAAAGATATAGAATGACCTCTATAATAGGAATAATGTTTTTGTCCCTGTCTGTTCCTATCAGAATTTTCTCCTTCCAAACGACCAGTCTCTTTTTTAAATGTTTTGGACTATCGTACGAGCCTTGAAACCCGAAATCCAATAAACTTATAATAACGCTCCCAATTAAAATTTTATTTATCTAATGAAAAAAATGCAGGGCAGACTTTTGGAATTAAATGACAATGGTCTATCTCTCGTCGGTTGATACGAACACTTAATTTAGAATTGATAACTTATCCTTCCGGCCTTCATTAAAACGACCTCGATTGAAAACAACAATTTGAATGATATTTAACTAGGTATCTGTCAAAAGGTTTTAGTTACTTAAAGTTAATAAAATTTACAATCTCATAAACAATAGCCAAGAACAAATTAGATTATATTTGAACGTTGCATTTGAGGACATTTAGGGGGAAAAACTCGACTGCCAACTCGCTTTTTGATATTCCTAAAAATATTTATTCATTCCAAGATTAGGAGATTAAAAGCGACCATTTTCAATATTTTTTTTATTTAGCCTCCTGTCGATGACATTTCAAAACTTTGCGCGATATCGGCAATTTAAAATAATTCAAAGAGATGTAAAATAACTTCATGTTTCTTTCATTAGGAATAATTTGAGACCATATAATCTATTGTATCTACCATTTTTTTTCAATTTCCATAAAATCAAGACATTCGGCTCCTATATTATATCCACCTCCTGGAATAGATTACAGATACGAAGAGAGATTTTGAAAGGAAATGAGAAAACCGATGGTGGAAAAGAGATTAACTTCCTTGAGTCTCCCCCGAATTAGAAATCGTCACATCAGTGTATCTACTATGCAAATACACAACTCTCACTATTACCACTCCGAGCCACCGAGATCTCTATCTTCTCCCATGAAATATACGTAATTTGGTTGAAGAGCCAAACAGCCCTTTGGATCATTTTGAGTCATGTCCATTTATCCTGTCTCCTACTTAAATTCACTTTTTATAAGTCATTCATGATCCTCCCCTTATTTCCGAATCTGCCTCGTGAAAAGGAAAATACGAAAAAAAGACGCCAGTCAGTCATTTAGAATTATTTTTGGTTACACCGTGGAGACATTTAAATTCTTCACCCTGAAGGCAAAAAAATCCAAGTGAGATAAATAGGTGGAATTTATTCTACTTATTCTACGCATCCAAATGTGTGGATCTGAAGTAATTTAGTACTCCTAAATTACCTTATAACTCTACTCAACATATCTCAAGTATACCTAGACCTAGACGAAGTCAATCAACACATACAGAGGAAAATTGCAATGAATGAGTCGCATACATGAGCAATACGTAGAAAATATAATGTTAAAGTATAGATAATACAAGATTACTCACTCATATAATATTCATGGAGTGTGCACAATCATATTCAATTTAACAAATATACCCTGCTGGTTATATTCGCTGCATACTGCATTATTAATAAATACATAGTACATTTACAACCATCATGGTTCAAAATATTCGCAACAAAGTCTAAAAAAATATTACATGATTACATACACATATTCCAATGTAAAATTCCCATTGTGCGTTCAAGCAACCTTCCTGTTGTCTCATTTTGCTCATCCACATTGTAGTAATTGAATGGAATGTATAAACTCATGTGCATAGAGAGCTTAAGGTTAGAAACAAAGGAATCCATGATCATCAAAAGAGATCACGAATAATGCTATATTTATATAGGGCCTTCTTGAGCACAAAGATATAATATAAATTCGTAATTAAATTTCGTAAATTAATATTATGCTCACTCCCTGTGAAATAAGGTTGGAGCAAAAAAAAGTTTCAATGAGAGTGAATGTGCTAAAAGGGTCGTTAAAACGGGAGAGGCTGTGTGTAATTTGAGCAAAAAAGGCTTAAGTAAAGGTCTCTCTCAAATCCGGCAATCCGCCCATGTTTGCTCCCTCATTGTCTGCGGCCGACAGTGCTCTTACATATGTTGGGCAAGGAGATAAGGAAGCCTTTACTGTCCTTCATCATCAAGGTTAGCCAACACAGGAAGATCGACACAAGGTTAATTTATTAGATAGAATGTTGCCATATCAGGATTATGAACCATGCAAGTCAATCCAATTTGCATTGGATGTGGAAGGAGTGTCGGTGCTCTCCACATGGATAGAATGGGGAATTCTCTCGCGAGAGAGATGCGAAGAGGGAAGAAGGAGCAAGATTTACTCGTTGATTTGGAGGAAAAGGGTCTGCCTTCAACGCGTAATGGCGAATCCTAATCGGTTCCCCATCTCCTAAGAGGGCTAATGGAATTAACATACATAGGCCTGTATGTATACATTGGGCATAGTGAGCTTAGGACTCCAGCCAAGCTCTCATCGGAAAGAGCATTTCTGCAAGGTTTTTCTCCTTGTGAATTCATAAAAGTCAGAGCTCAAAAAACTTGCCCTCACTCATATTGGCTCACTCAGGGTCTCCTTCACCTTTTCTCCCCTCACTTTCGTGTCTACACTTCTCCTTAAAGGTGAATGGAATACCTCACGACTCACAATGAGCAATGAAGGCACAATGGAAGGAGAGAGAAAAATAAAGGTTGCCTTTAAAAGGTTATTATAATATCCAAAGCTCAATTAATTTCCAGGCCCTTGCGCTACGAGAGTTTCCAGCCCATGATGAATTTTCATTCAACCCTCTCCATTTTACTTTATAATTTCATTACACATCTTCATCATCAAAACTCGTCACACCAGCGGAGGAACTCGGAATCATCCTAGTTGGCCCATGACTTGATCACACAACCACACCACAATGATTGAATCAAGTAATCTCGAAAACAAGTTTTTCCTCCATCTCATCTATTCACTCCACTTACCTACATTTTCACTTATTTGAAATCGGGCGTCATACGCCATAGATACTTGGCATTAAACTCTCTTCACAAATGGCTCTCTTCGTTCGCCCTGATCTTGAAAGGACGGGAGGAGTAGGTTTAAAGTTAGCTTTTCTCATGGAATGAGATCGGGGGAAGTAGGAAGCTGGATTACCGGGCCAGGAGAAGAGAGTTCAGTTTAGTAGGGCCGTCAAACGCGGAGCGGAGAGGAATGCCAAAGAGGAGAGTAAAAGTTGTTTATAGAAATGCTTACTTCTTGCGAAGAGCCAGTGTGGATCGACGCTCCTTCGGAGTAATTGACAAACACTTTATTCTATCAATAGAGATGTTCTTTATCAGAGACCAAACCTCGTCTGATCATCGACCACCCTCCACTGGCGCTCAACCCTGAGAAGACCACACTAGCACACAAACACACACCGGAGTCCCGAGGTCAAGAGATGAGTTTCGCAAACTCTCTACCTTTCCATGTGGATGATCGGAGAGCCTTCCGCAGTCGAGCCAGATTACTCCTAAACTACTAACTTAAGTGAATGTGTATATCAACATAGGCTCGAGAATGGGGTTGTTAATTCAAATTATTCACGTGCAGACCAGGGATCAAACACCGAGTAGAAAAGGAACTCAACTCAACCTTCCGACTCTTTTCCTGAGACTGACCAACCCAATAACCTAGAAGAATCCCCCGCCCCGAAGAGAGAACCGCCCAGCCCCAATGCAGCCCACAACCTCCTCGCCGCTGCTGCTGCTGCTCACCACTCTCACTCCTCTCGCCCTCCACCAGCCAGGGGTTCCCAACGCTCGTATTCCATTAACCTAAACCCAGGGCTCACAGCTGTATTTCCTCCACGATGGCAACCTCAGGAAGGAGCAACAATGCCAACTTCCTTCACAAGTTCATCACGCTCCCTCCATGAATGACATCACCTCGATTAAATAAAATCCTCCTCTCTCTCTCTTTCTCCTTCACTCGTGAATAATGGGACGGATGGAAAGGTGCCGAGGGTTCATGGCCATTACCATTTTTAACATTTCGCCAATTTAACAACTCTGCGCCAATCACTTTCTTTCCTCTCGCACATAACAACCAAAAGTTTGCAGTCTTCCACTCACTCAGCAACCATCATAATCCATGCCTAAATACCTATGCAAATATCGAGCCCAATTCACAAATAAACACAGACCTTTTGGTATTCGACTCACTAAGGGGGAATGGACCTTTATTTCGATTACGTGTTTTCCGTCCATACCACATTTCACCTATCGTTCGAGATCTCATTCTTCCGACGAAAACAGAAAAACGTGTAAAAGATGTGCAAATACTTGGTTCCGTTTGATTTAAATATTATGCATACATTTCATTATACTCTCACTAAACCATTTAAAATATTTCTATTACAAACTTTACCAATGTCCTTGTGTGCCCATCATTTGAATTTCTGTTTGAACTCTCAAGTCATAATCCATCATATTAATAAACCCTAACATTTATACGAAAGAAAGAGAACATGAGAATTTACTCAGGTACATGTCCGTGGGAGTATCGTGTGCTTAACCATTATCATGATACTTTGGGAAAAAATTCCCTTGCTAAATCAGACTATGAAAGGTTTATTTTTTACGATCAAATAATAGTTAAAGTTGAAGGTTCAAGTATTGTAGACTATTAAATCTATTTAAGTGCAACAGTCTTCATTTAAGTACCGGAGAAAAGAAAGTGTGTGTGTGGCTATTTGAATCGAGCTAATCCGCTTAAAAATAAAATATTAGATTATGATGGTGCAGCGCATAAAACTAAAATGGGCTTTAAATTTCTTCGGCAAGTGTCAAATTTAATATAATGGAATCTTCAATAAGTCATGATCAATTCCGATTACAATTTTTATTTTTTTCGAGTATATAAAAATACATTAATCCTTGGTAATATAAGGAAATAAAAGATTTATGATTTACTTCAAACCATAAGCAAATCAACCAGGATATATACATTTACATGTAAATAGAATATTACAAATTCGAAAAAATAAAAATTGTAATCGGCATTGATTATGACTTATTGAAGATTCCAATAGTAAAAAAATAATCCATGATTCCGATGTTTCAATTATAAATAAACACAACACTGCCATTTGGATTCGCATATTGGATTTCCATACATATTAGATGTATGGAAGTAAAAATTATTAATAAAAATATAAAATGAACTTAAATTTGAATTTGATCATTAAAGGTTTTAGTTAAAAATTATACTTGATTTTGCCTTATGCAGATAAACTTGAAGATGTGACATAAGGGATGAAATATATGCCGGTAGGACATGCATTACTCTTCGTCCTTATCATGAATATAACCTTAAGCCCCAGTGTGGAATGTCTTGAGAGCTCAAACAACAAAAATATGTTGCATAAAGATAGAAATAATATAAACTTGACTTCTTCCTTCTTAAATCCCTTGAATCCAATTTATTACACGTAGCCAATCCAGGCTCCCATAAAAGGTACGTCATATCACAGGGGTAAACTTTTAACTTCCATGCATTTTTTCCCTGTGAGGATTCCAGCAGTTCCTCACTAGCCTTTTTAAATGTAATTTACGACAAAGAGAAGGAAAGACGAAGTTTCTTCAATCCAATAGCTGCAGGATATTTCCAATCAAGTTTGAATTTCAAATGCTCAATCTATAGTTGGAAAGAGATGGGTACATAGGGAGCAAGTCGTGAAATCGGAATAAGGCGTGAAGTGAGTCGTGGATCAAATAAATTGTAAATGAGAGAGAACCAAGGTCAAAAAAGTCTTATCAACCTCACTTAGTCAGTCAGACGTAAAGTTCAGACATCATAACAAAGGGATCGAGACATGGGAAAGTGAGGTTCTCGTTATTGTAGTAGAATTAATAATAGATCAATTATAAAGTAGTAATACAATTCATATTGAGCTCCTTCCGTCTCCTTCCAAGCAAAAGGCAAATGCGATAAGGAAAGGAAGGAATGCAGCATGGAACCGAAGGGTGAACTTATAGTTTAAATACAGGGCCAGAGGATAAAAGGCCAAAGTGTGAACTCCGCTTCCTCAAAATAAATCGCCTGTGCCCGTTATGTGGAGAGCCATAAATATAAGGGGTGGTGTGTGGAAGATGCGGAGGAGTCCTTGGCTCACAAGGTTTGACTCGACCTACTTCAACCCGGGCTAGATCAATAATCTGCCCAAAAATGCAGGCAGACAACGACCGTCCTTTGGCTGTGAAGTAGGACAAGGAGAGTCCTGGATTCCCTCCTCCGAACCACTCGTTCCTAAATAGGTCAACATCCTGAGGGACTATGCACCACCACACACGTACCAAGTCCCGTTCCGGTCTCAGGGAGACTCCCTGGTTATATCCATCCACATACCTGAGAGTTTGTATTTTGGAAACAGGTCCCTTTGTATTAACCTCCCTGGTCTTCTCTCAGCAGGTTCCTTCCAGCACAATTTAAAACTTCGAATCATCCACTAATACTACATGCATATAACTATAGTATATCTGTTTAATATGTGAATATTTATGTACCTAGTCTAATACTTTAAAATAGTGGTGATGGAAAAAAGAGAGTCAAGGATCACGAGGGCTCCAGGACATGTAAAACGAAGACTTTGATTCATTGGGGTTGTGTATCCATTCATTTATCTCATATCATTCCCTATTGGCCCACAAGAAGGCTTATCGAGGAATAGTAGAAATGTGTAATCTCTTAATGTGTTTATTTATGAATCAACTACTCCATATTAAATATTTATTACGTTACGTCCAAAATTGAATTTGAGTTAAGACGATTAATTTTAATAAAATAAAATTATTCTTGAATATTTATGAAACTCAATTATACCACGGTGTACCTGTGATGTATTGAATTGAGGCTTTGGGACTAACTGACTAAAAGTACTGACCATAAGTAAGTGAGTGAGAATGGTAGATTAAATTATAATATTGGTACTTTATTGTAAAAAGATTAATACTTAACGGAATAAGTTTATTTCATATTGCCTATCGGTAAAAAAAATTGGTCAAATTGTGAATAGAACAAAACGAGAAGAGTCGAAATAAATAAATAAATATTTTAGCGAATGGAATTGGTTATAGTAATAAAAATAAGTTGTCTTCGAAAGAATTGCATGTGACATTTAATTATAAAGAAAGCCAAAGTTTGTAAACAAACAAAAGGAATAAAGTTCACTCTGACTTAGGAGTCTATATTTAAATGCCCAATATTATGTTGTTTATAATTTAGCAGTTGAAATAGAAAAAGGAGATATTTATTTCTTGTCTAGTTATTATTCGCTTAATGTAAATGAATTCTGAAATTACTGAAAGAGTTCAATAAATAATCAAATAAAATGAACCTTAATTGAACTTTATATAATTTACAATTACTGTATTGTAATTTTTTAAACATATGCACCTCTTACATCACGAATTGAATTCCTTATTTTTAAATGAACTCATTTCAGAATAAATAATTTAATGGGTATATTGGACTAAATTGAATCAAAATATTTTAGTAACTTTCATAATTTTATCTCACCAAAATATACAATAATGACTAAACATTAATATAAATACCTCTGAAAACTCCAAAAATGAAAACTATTATTGATAAAATAACCATTAAATATTTTTAAAATGAGAGAGAAAGTTATACGTGTGAAGATTGAATTTTCCTCAATTAATTACTTTCATATTACTCCAATCTACTAATTGAGTCTGGATCTTGAAGATTCCAATTAAAATAATCCTTTAATATTCCACCCCACAAAAATATTAATTTTAATTATATTATTTATGTAAACAATAGCAGGACATTTAAGAGTCTAATCAGTAAATAATTCCAAAAGTGGAGAGAGGAAGATTTGAAACACGCTGCACAAATAGTAAGCAAACTATTGAGGTCAATCCTCTACTTATTTTGAAAGTGAAATTCGGGTTGGTCCGAAGCCCCCTTTGATTTTGGGTATTTAAATTAATAAGAGGATTAATTAAAAGGTTACCTTTAGTTTCGCCGACGACTTCACCTCCGGCCGCCGAAAAAGAAAGGGGAATTTTGAGGAGAGGGAGAGAAAAACAAAATGAAATCGTTGAAAGTGAGTCCAAGGGCAATCGCTGTCTACGCATGCCAGACATGAGAACCTCCGTACTACGAGGAAAGGATTGAGAAGACTCGGGGCATATGGATGGATGGGAAGGGGAGGAAGAGGGAAAAGACCCAATACGGGAGGACCTCTATAGGGCAAGAACCAAAGCTTCTTCGCAGGAACTACCATTAAACGTTCTTTGGCGTTGTTCATCAACTTCATACGAGAGGAGGAAGAGGTCTTTGTTCAATGTCGTTCCTTTTATCTTTTCACCCCGCCCAATCCTCTTTCGCTCATAGAACTCCTAGTTACGAATTACACACGATAGTGGTTTAGAGTTAATTGGTAGTTAAATTCCCATTAAACTCATTTTGCAGTCGTGATGCATGATGGATGGGGTCAGGAATAGGGAATGAAAATACGATAAAGCAAATGATCAATGAAGATTACTCAATTTGTTTTTATTCTTTTATACATTGATTCAGAGGATTTGAATGCTTGAGCTATTTAAAAACATTTCCTCTTTTCCTCGTCCATGAATAACAATGAAATATTATGAGAATTTTTATAATATTGTTAATTATATAATAAAGTGTTTTTTACCTTACGAATCTTTTTTCATATAAATTATATTTTGATTATAGAAAAGATTAGTTGAAAATAAAATTACTAATTGAAGATATTCGTCTGACAAGAATTGAACAAATGCACTTTTGAATTTAAAAATGGTGTTCTGGAAAAAATGAAGAATATAAAAAGTTATGGGGGACTTTCAAAATTATCCTGTGGTTGCTATATGCGAAGTTATAAACCTTATTTTAAATATATTTATTGTACTCTGGGCCTATGTCGGTGCTTGGACGATAATGGTAGTTTGAGTGGGGCTTACTAATGGTTGAAAACATAATGGTAATGGTGTAGAATTGAAAGGATTTTTTAGCATAAATTTCTCATTAGAATTTAATAAGAATCACCGAAATAACACACTAGTGAGTTGGAAGATGAGATAAGATAATCCTCTCAAGCTTGCTACACTTCTGTGTCTGCTTACTGCTCACAATTTTACTGAACTTTAAAGGGTCGAGCAATGGGGGTTCGTTTTTATTATGAAAAGCATTTCTTAAACAGTTTCCTCCGAGTTATCGTTGTGAATTCCTTGAGGAGGGACGGTGAGAGAAGGACGCATAAGAAGGAGGAAGAGTCATAGAAGTTCCTATTTAATCGCTCCACACACTACGATTACGATTATACTAGATATGCCTATTAGTAATGAACTTCTAAGCTGTGGAATCCTTTTAGTGCATTTTGCAATTTGCAGTTCTGATTAATTTAACGAGCTCTATTACAGACTGACGCGCCAGAGTGAATGAGCTTATTTGCGGTGTAAGATTTCAAGCTGAGTAGATAATTAGCTTTTTATTGGCCGTGCGATATATAAACTCCCAAACTACAATAATAATGAGCCAGAGAATTCAGAGTCAACTGTTTAGATGCCAATAATGTGCTCAGCATTTGTTGGTGAGAGTTATTAAAACGGTGCACTCTTTCTTTTAACACAACAAGACATGTAAATAATGCATAACACCCATCTCATCTCAAGTTCACTTAATTCAATAAATCATTTTTAACAATATGTTCTCAATACAAAAATGCAATGACAAAGTAGCTAGGGGTTAGAAGTGAAAAATCGAATGCACATTTCAATACTCTGTATTGCTCTCTAAAAGTAAATTTTTTATTTTCAACTCGACTCAAGCTCGATTAAGGCGAGACTCCCCAATATAAAGCTTAATTTTTGTAGACAGGACAATCCGAGGTTGGAATTAGCAAGCCACTTGGCTGTAATTTATAAGCGATATAAAAATTAGGGAATTTAAAACTTTGCTCGCGAGTGTTGGGCAAGAATGAGAAACGCAAATGAGGCAAATAAGTCAATGAAATCCATTTAATTTTCATCTTATTTCGATGACGCGTTGGAATTCCAAAGCGAGCAGGCGACGGTGAAGACGTTAATTTGTGCTAGATAATTGTCATCGTCCAATTGAACAAGTCTTGCAAAACTGTCATCAGAAACCAGTTGAGTGTGAAAGAAGTTCAAAGTTCGAGCGAGGCATCTCGAAATATGCAGTGTGGAGAAGGAGACAATATTATTATGAAAGACCCATCGCCCTCGAGAAGATGTTCCAATTCTTAATCTCCCCAACTGCTGCAAGGAGGATGTCCAAAGAGGAGAAACTTGACGACACAAGGAGATAAAAGTGTGGGGACCCAGGAACTCGTACATACATGGGCTCTCTTTCTCCTCGGCATATATCGTGAAGTGATGATCATAGGTCCGGTCCATTTCTCGTTCATTCGTCTCCATTGAGTAAACATTCATATGCAAATTGGGCACCAAGCTCGTTTTTCCTTTTTTTAATTGATAAAGTCAAAGGAGGGGGCTAGAAACGAGGACGTGGAGGTGACTGGCTGGGGGGACGGGATTTCTTCCGGTCGCATCGCGGTGAGGGCAAAAGAGACTCCCAGATTCGCATAAGCGACAAATGACAAACCGCCGAGTCTCTCGGTTGCGAGAATTAATTTAGAAGACTGAGGTGGCGCCCACGTGGGCTAGCCAGCCTTCAACCAGCGAATGCAGCCAAACCGGACTCGCGAGTCGAAAAAATAAGAATTTATGAACTGGAATAGTTGCCCCGGACACCTGTTTTAGTCCCCGTCCCTTGCCTGTCCCTCGGCTCGTCGGCGGACTCTGGTCGACTCAATTAAATACTTTTGGAATGGGGCGATAGGGAGGAAAAGACGGCAGTCACCAGATAAATAAATAAGAGTGGTGTTTGTGAATCTCGGATCAAGATAAGGGCGGATGTGAGGATCGGCGGTTGCCCCTTCGGGTGACCTCCGCCATGAGGATGGGGGAGATCTCGGCGTCGTGGTCAGGTCAACAAGTTTATCTGAGCCTCTGCTCCTCTTCATCTGTTTGAACTCGGATTGAGTCTCTCTCGCGCTCCTGTGATGTATCTGAAAACCAGATTGGACTAACCTTCAAACCTTCTGGCTTATCTTCAAGTGTCTGCTTCGCTCAGCATTCAGGAGGATCCAGCACAGAGCCATCCATCCATGGTGCAATCCTTTGCATATCTATCAGCTCCTCGTTAAAACATTGGACCCATTTGAATTTCCAATTTTATCAAATAACCAAATCAGAGCCACGGGTCAGAGAGAGCAAAGGACTCTCACCCACACCCCAGTCACCGACGACGCGGAGCGACAGAGAGAAATTAAGGAGGGATCTGAATTCCCTTTGGGAGAACAAACGAAACCTTCCTTGTTGCTTGCTTCTCAAAATTCTTCATTCTTTCTCTCAGCTCTCGGGAACGGAGTGTAAACGTTCCCCAAAAATATCACGCGGGGAGGGATATAAATAGGCGGACAGCCCTTTTTAAACGAAGAATACAAACGGAGCCCCGAGGAATGATTAGGAGAAGGAGCCGAGTGGAGGAGCCCAGTGGTGGTTGCGGAATTTTCCACTCTTGATTTTAATTGCTTCATAAATTTGATTAAATCAAAAACTACTCCATTTCCGCTCGATCCTATCTTAATCATCATTAAGAAGGGGGCTCTCCCCGCCATTCATCCCTCTCCTTTACATCTCTCCCCAGCCTCCCCGGCACACTTACCAAATTATTACAAAAAGGTTCTTCTTACCTTCCCGCCCCCCCGCCGCGTCGCTCACTGGAGTTGGAGGACATCATTACCTGACAGTATTAGAAGAGTCACTTCACTCTAATGCTGCCCGGTAAGATGGACCCTAGTCCGGTGCGTACAGCCAGCAGTGTGTCGATCCACCAGGCGCCCGTGTGCCCCGCTGCAGAGTTGGACTCGAACTGAGGGGAGGTTCATCACGTTGGGCCTCTCCTGCGTTCTTGAGGCACACAGGCTCGCAACCACCTCTCTTTCCCCCCGCCACTTAACTCGAGATAAGGACGGGCTCACTCGATTCCTCTCTTCCAGCCCTGTGTTGTGAGTGTGTGAGTGTGTGATGCCCGGCCATTGCCTTAAGTGTTGCTTAAGCCCACCAAATTCACCACTTCATTTGTTAGCCAATTAAATTTATCTGGCTCGGACGGGAGCTCGAACTCTGGACTCGACCCCCACATCTACCTGCTCCGGCAGAGGCGGGAGCCCTCAGACCCGCCGGCCGACCCCTTCGCCTCTTTCTCCCTTATCTCCCCCTCATTCGCCTGATAAGGAACCTCCATACATTCTCGACCATATTTATGATCTCAGGACCGACTCATTCGAGTCCAAATATTTGTCGCATAATGGTGGATGTGAGCGAAGGAAAAAGAAGTTCTTTGAATGGAACTCGATGAATCCCCAATGAGGATCATTTCCATCCCCAGTATCTCCCAAGATAAGTTTCCCGAAAAGAGCCACGAGGAATAAGGTCAAGCCAAGGGCCGCTCGCCCTTATCTTCCACACACAATCTGGAGAGATTGAATAAAAGAAGTCTTCCAATGGTTCCCTATCTCCGATCGCTCATCTCATTACTCATCAACCGTCGTTCCGTCTATTTATATTCTCTTCACAGCTACAAAGTCCGAAGGAGCTGATTCAAATGAACCAGAGGAAACGATGGACTTGATGTACTCCCTATGTTATGATGGAACCTCGTCGCTTTCCCATTCCCAGGCCTCCACATTAGTCCTCTCTGTGATGGATATGAGCCCCATTTGCACTCCTCGTTCCCATCTTTTATTGATGTTTCTCCCAGACGGTTCTTATTGTGAGAGCTGAGGTTGTCCATGTTTGCCAAGTGCTAAACGAGCGGACAAAGGGGAACATTTCCATGAACGCTCCCCATCATCCCTGCCAATTGGGAGGTTAATGAGGGAAGCGGGGGAAAGGTGAAGTACAGATCCCGGTATTAATTGATTCTGCCAGCTGAAGTGGGGGATGATAAGGTGCTAATGGGCCATTGTGAGCCTTGATGACCTTGGAGCCCGCCTGTCTGTTCCCATTGACCCTCTCTCACCCCTTCTGGTCATCAATTGGAAGTGAGGGCCCGACGGAAACCGGTTGTTGGGCCGGGACCGAAACCTCCGAGCTGAGATCCTGAGGCAGCTACTCCCTTCTCCCGATCTCTTGGTCACCACGGGGGGCCACTCGCTGTCTCCACAGAGGTGTCTGACCCGGCCAAAGGGTATCCTTCCTTCCTGAGTCAATACTTGGAAGGGCCACACTCGCCGTGAGTCACTCGGGATATTTTGGGCCCTAATCTTTCCCATCGGGAAGGATGACTCAAGTGCTTCACGCCTTCTCCTTCCCTCTCCTTCCGTCAGACCTCGAAGTCCTGAGGTAGGAAAATTGAATTGGAATCAAAGTTGTGGAAAGTGAAGGGGACTTCTGATCCTCTGATTTCGGAATTAACTCGGGCAATGCACGGAAGGGAAAATTCTTTCGTGACAATTTCATGGATGCCAAATATGCCAAAATGTTATCTCGTAGAATAACTCATGATATATGCAATTAACCCAGATGAAAGAGAACTTTATTTTATCATGGGAGCTAATCTAAAGCGATCGTGCCGAGAGGGCCGCTAAGGCCCCTGGCCGGGTAAGTAAGAGGAATCATGCTATTCCCCCTAATCATGTTGATAAGTAGGGAGTGAAATATGTAAAATTAATATCAATAGACCTGATGGAAACCTGGGGTTCCTGCACACCCTCCAGAACCCGGGAAAAGAGCGAGAGAAAAGTCAAAAAGTCGAGGCGGAATTAAAACTAATATTGCCTATATAAACTTTTATACACTTATGATTACCTAAATAGGTATTACTATTACCTATCAAGATTAGTATACCTAAATATTATTAGGATATATGAACCTATTTAAATAATATACAAGTCTGAGGCATACCTATCCGAGAAACACTTCTATGATCCAGGTTGAGTTCCGCGGAGTCTTGGATTACTTTTTAGAAATGATATGGAGGATTAGAAATATGGTTTAGGAATTAGAAACTTACGTGTGGAGCAGAGACACACTTGCGAGAACACAAGTGTTCCAACAGATGAATATCATCGAACCGGCCAGACCACTTACGAGGAAAGCGAGGTCCGCCCAGGACCTCCCTCTCACCCGCCTCAACCCCGTGCTCCCTATTATACCTACACGCGAGTCGTAAAGATCTTTTCTCTAAAAGGTTTCCCTTTTCGACGCGCCACCTCCTCAAATAACCCCTCATTTCAAAACCCGCCCCATCAATGGAATTAATTGAGATTATTGATAGGTTGCCTCACCGCCACCAGCCGCATCTCTTTCATCCCATGCAAATGGGGAGCTCCCGAGATTCTCACCTTCTTTTCAAGACCTGCCGAGATTGGGGAAAGAGATCCAAATGGAGGCTCATGATTTATGGGAATTCATCCGCAGCTTCCAATGAAAGGTTAATGAGCTCTCGTGATCAGATGGGACGTCGACGAGGGTAAATAAATCTATTATTACTGAGGTGGTAATTCAATCAATGATGAGTGGAACCAAGTTTAACTATACGAGACCTTAGGATAATTTATGAACCTATTATCACTCTATGAGAGAAATTGAGCCTTGTGGCTGCCATGAATGGTCTTTTTGGTTTTGGTCTAATAAATTCATACTTTACACTCATTTTACAGGGTAATTAAATCTTAAACAAATATTCCTACTTGCACTCTCCGCCTCCTTTGAGTACGCTTAATAACATTATACGAATATCTACATTACATTGCTTGTTCCGACTCTTAATGAAGGTGTCTAAAAAGTGCAGGAACTCTCGAGATACTACAATTTGATTCTTACATTACATTCAGTTTTAATTACCTAAACCTACGCGATTCATGTGCGTGTGAGTAGCAATAAAGGCTCATGATACACACATTCATAAATATGTGTGGTGGATATTAAATATTATTTGTGACAAATAAGAAAGAAACAATAATGGTAATGGTACAAAGACGAAATACCGTGTTGCTTTCATATTAATGATATTACTATTTAATTGTGAAAGATATTAAATTATTGCAAATATCACAATAATATTGTAAATCTTATATGGATTACATTCTCATAATATTTCTTAAATACATAATACCTACCATTTTATAATATATTTCTTAATTAAATAATAATCTTAATCCCATCTTGAATTATTGATGCAACTGTACTTTAGTTAATCCACAATCTTCTTAATACTTTTTTCTTCTTAATGTTTTTTCAGAACAAATCTTTAAATAAGAATAAGACTTTATAGCACAAAGTAAAATAATTTTTTAGAATAATTTTCGTGTCGTGTTTCATTTTACCACTTCATACATTGCATTGTGAAGTTTCGTACCGGTGATGTATACTTATATTTATTTAAACTTCACAATTCTTCGAATTAATTGATTAAAGTTTTCCAGATATCTCAGATGTGGTAAATGAATGATGACGATAAATATCTACTCTAGATTTTAACGAGAGCCCAAGAAATTTAATGTATTACGATCGATTGTTTTTATACTCTGTTGAGAGTTGGAGTTGAATTCTAACAACATTTTATGACTTTTCACTTACGACGCAATAGAACAATATTTCATCTACGATAAGGAATCGTTTCTATTTACCATTATCAAGCTTTAATTTAATTTTACTCCTCAGAAACCATTTTCTATACGTTATACAAAGTGAAAAGGCACAATGGTTCTGCCGAGTTGAGAGGTCGAGACTGCAACCTATACCAATATAACCTCAGGTCAGGCACAATGTATCACTTGAATAATGAAGAAATCACTTTGAGATTGTTATTTGATTGTTTATTAATAAATAAACACAAATGCATAACTAAATAAAGTATTAGTATTTATTAAGTCTTATTCGAAGTTAATTGTTTAATGTTAATTCATGAAGTGTACTAATATCTGTAATGTGCATTTGCTGAGCAAGGCTTTCGCAATAACATTTGCATGTATCCGCTGCAATGTATGTATGTAGTATATAATGGAATTGCTTAAAATATATGAAACATGAATAATAATGTTGCAAAAATTGCAGATACTCAATGACAAATTATTCACTTTAATTTCTTTCTTAAGCATATCAGAATAATTTAAATTCCTTAACTATAATTCACGTCTACTGTCAACTCGCTAATAGAGCAATTTAAATTTTAGCTGATCGAAACAATATAACTAGTATTCTTAACAAGTTTTTATATGCTCAATCAATATCCAATAAATCTGTGCTTAAACTTAAATGCAAGCATATTAAAAACAAACTGGGAAGTTTCGTATGATTCGTATCGTATCAATATTTTCTAATGCGTATGAGTTTTATGAATTCTTAATTTATCATTTTTGGCATCTAAATATTTCAATAACCGTAATAGTTAAATGTATGTTCTATACCCTGCAGTTTTCCCCCCAAACACACGAAATGTTTACCTTAAGGTAAAACAAAGAATAGATTTGAAGATTTCTTATCGGGTTTGTTCCCCTCATATTTGGAATATAACGCCAATTGAATTATTGATCGCGTTTTAATAGCGCATACTATTTCCGTTTGAGCGATGTTATCGCGAACAGTTGATTAAGCTATTTAAAGATTGTATGTTGATAAATGGAAATGAGATTGACTGACTTGGGGCTTTTAAGGTTGTGGGCTGTTGTCTCCATTTTCGAGATTTATTGCTCCTACCACCAAACACCATCATCATGCATCGCATCCATATATGAGGCTACACTGTTGAGGAACGAGAGAAGGCCACCTTTACGAGATTCCTCCAACGTTCAACAACGCCAACATTGGGAAAAACTCTTCGGCTTTTATTCGATAGATGGTAAAAGGGAGACTCTTAGGAACGCGAAAGTAAAACAAAGCAAAGGAGTTAAACTTAAGCTTTTCTACTATATAACCCTCCACTTTAATTTTACCTTTAAGTAAGTGCAATTTACTTTCAATTTAAGCTTTGTGAATTCTTTCAAAAATATTTTTATCATATAATATAATGTAATGAAAATATAACTTGTTATTCAATACATTCAATATATTTAAAAAATTAATTAATCTCTATATGTATATAATAAAATAACCGTGTCTCAGTTGTTCACCGACTTTTAGAGAAAACTGCTTAAGAGGGGGCTCAATTCTAAATGTCAATCTGACCGGAATCTTTCCGTATAAAAAATGACAGGCCCTTTTTAATAAAAATTCTTAAATTATTTAAAGTTCCCCGCTACCCAATTTAAATTTATTTGTTGGGTGAAGACCTATTAGACAAAAATATATTGATTTTAATATAGTTAAATTAATAAACATTCAGATTAATTGTATAGATGACAAAAACAATAAAAATAATGTTTTTATAAAACAATATTACCTATGGCAAACGCCTTTGAGATTCGTACCAGCAAGAAGCATGTAAGGTACATTATCTGAACTTAAAATTAGTAAATTTTCCTTTTCGATTTTGTGTTGATTTAATGCCATATCCACTTGTTTTGTTACTTCTCTTGCGTTGCATTCTTCAATAACCTTTGAAGCAATCAGTCTGAAATTAGACTTTGGATCTAATGGCTTAGCAAGAATATTAAGAATTTTCCGTTTTTTCAAATTAACTGTTTCGTCAACAACAATCGCAATAGGTTTTCCCCTATTAATAAATAACAAATCAAAACATCGTCTGTAACCAAAAATTCGTAAGGACGAAGGGGGCTAATTATTGACATGCAGGATTATGGGTTTAATGTGATTCTTCGTCTCTAATTATTAATAATGATATAAATAAATAGTTAAGAAATATTACATAAGCTCTTGTATTTACATTATTTTAAAAAATGCACCTATTTTATAATTGAAGGGGAGCGTCGTAAAACACCTCGAGATTGAGTTTTTTTCAATTTTTCTCGGTTTCCGGCGAAACTCCAAAAATACAATAAAATTTAATTATAATAACTCACTTGCTATAGGTGCGTTATTCAATTAAAATTTGCAACTTTTAATAAAGTTGTTTAAAATTCCCTAAATTAAAAAGTTTACAATATAAACAATGATTTCTAATTTCCAATTTTAAATAAAGATTAAAAATAGAAGATAAAGTTCCATTAAATGATATACATATTAGTAAAAAGAAACGAATATATCCTCAAAACTTGAAAGAATATAATAGTATTGGAAATAAACAGTGTCGGATCATGAACTCCGTAATTCTAATGAATTACAGAAATAGTGTGCTTGTAGTTAATGATTCAATAATTTCGGTTTATAATTAACTACTTAACCCATCGATTGTCCTTACATTTATTAAAAGGTTTTAATCATCGATCATGCAGTACTAAAGTTATAATTCATTGAAAATAGGCAGTTCAACATGATCCACCCTGTATATAGTATAAATGTCCCAATATTTGATTCTTCTTCTTATAATTTTATTTCAAATTATGTTGTCACATTGTTTGTGTGTATATAAATATTAAAAGTTTAAAAATAGCTAGAACAAAAGCACGCTTCCTACTCACCGACACTTGATGAATTTTTGAGTTCACGTTTCACTGATTGCAATTGTGTTCTCTTCGATTTTCGTTTTAATCATCTTCCTATAGTGTTAAAACTTTCTATTTAAAACTTTAAAATATCTTGTGGTTCATATTAATTATTTCAGATTATTCATTCTTTTATAAACCCATCTTATATTTTTATTTATTAAATGACACCTATAGAAAGTTTGATTCATCAACAACGAGGAATAACTCTGAGGAGAGTTGATAGGAAATAATCAGGTGCGGTAATGCATATTATTTATATAAAAATATAGGCAAAGTCTAATACAGATTTCTTTTGTATTAATAACTCATAAATTCATATTTATTTAAGATTGCCGTTTATTAACCTAGATTTCTTTCTTCTTAGGCATAGCCATAAAGTAGAGATTTGAAGGAGAAATTGTAATCATGTTTGCATTTAAATGTTCAAATGTAAATGCTTGTAATAAAAGACAATAAAATATTGAAAGACTAAACATACAATATACGAGACTGCATACTCGTAATATGCAGATTCATAAATAAATAACATACATATACCACATTGAGTAAATTAATAAATTATTTACAACACAATATAATTTTATTATTATTTTGACTTCAAAATGAATCTCTTAACTGAAATTAGAAAAGCTATTAAAATATAAAAAAAAGTATTAGTTCTACTAAACAATATTTGTATTGGACTAAACAGCAAATTGGCTCAATTTACAAACCTGGTCAAATTACATATACTTATTCATTCTAATTCGTAAGTAGCTTATTTAAATTCAAGTGAATAAAAATATTTATTCAATGTCTACTTCAACATCAGATACAATAAAGTGAATAACTAACGCTAAGTAGGTATTCACACAAAGTTGAAAAATTGTGAAGGAAATTGTATAACTTTTAATGGTTGTAGAGGGACACATAATACACACACATATCTTCAGCCGAATATCATCCCCATTGGTCTCAACTTCACTTTGACTGAACCACCTCAACCCTTTCACTCTGTGAGATGCAACCCAACAATGGATACCTGTGGGTATAGTAAGAGGGTTGAGAGCGATCCCCTGCTTTGGGACTTGAAACGAGTCTCTCGTTGGAATTTCAACTCAGTTAACGAGTACCCGAGGATCTGAATAGGTTCTACCTGAGCTCCTGACCAATAATACTTCTCCCAAAGATTTACTTCCCGTCGCACCTATGTGAGCCCCAAGGTTTTATCTGTCCAGTTCCATCTCATCCTTCCCTCTTCAGTGGACAAACGAACGTGTACGCTTTCCTCCTTTTAATCTCTACATACTTTGCTCATTCATATGCAGACTCCACCAATCCCATTCCTCAATCCAAATATTTCAATAAAAGTTTATGGAAAATTTTCCCCATCTTCTATGTGAATCCATCAAGACTCTTTGGACAATAGGTAAGGTCATTTAAGGTTATTTTATTTATATCCTTTACAATTTGCATTTATTATTGTACAATTGGCGTTTAATTAGCTATTAGATCTACTTTAGTTTTTAAAATTAACTACTTGTAATTTCAATTTATACAAGAGCTTTTAACGCTTATTGTTATGCACTGAAGGTATAAACAGATCTCAATGTTTATGCAAATGAATCGTTATTGTAACTATTTTCGTCACCTTTGCATTTCTCTATGCTTCTTTTATAGAATTATCCCAAATGAACAAACAATAATAACCCATTTTTAGGGTCAATAAGGGAGGACAAGATTCAGAGTAGCGAATTTAATGTGATTATAAGATCCAGGGAGGGTGTGCATTGTGTTTAAGAATACAAGGATTATTTTATTTGACATGCTCATAGTAGTTGCTTAAGTTTTCATTCTTCTTGAGCTCGGGCCTACTCAAGAGTTGCAATTCATTCGTGCCTTTGCGTTTATGATTTGATTGAGTTGAGGTCATATGAAATTTTGAAATACTCGGCATGCGAATTGTGAATGCTGAGATTCTATTCAAAAACCTCACCTTTCTAAGAAGACTCAAATAAATAATATAAAAGGGTTCATTCGTGTCGCATTCAACGATTTCAATTTGTATTGAATTCAAAGTTTGAGAAATGAAGAATTAGAGGCATGAGATTCATTAAATTCATTATAAAATGGAATGCCTGGGAGGATTAGAAAAGCTTATCATGAAAGGTTTTGTATATTTGCAAGAATAGATTATAAATGGGCATACATCTTCAAGTGATCCAAGATCCATTGCTGTTTGAATAATGGCCAAAGAGCAAAGAGATGATAGAGGTATGGGATCAAAGATACTTGATGAATCGATTAGTGCGAGATTGAAAAAACGTGAGAAGAAACATTCTCGCTAAATCCTCCTCGGCCAGTCTTCTCTTCTCTAACTCCCCTATAGATACAACTTATTCCTTTTATCCACTATCAAACACCTTACAGTTTACAGAGCATGTTTGCCTTATCATTTTGTACAACTCCACTCTCATATCTTTTTTTACTTGAAATATTGTTTTCCCACGGATTTCGCCATTTAAAGATTATTATTTTAATTGAGGTATTACAAATAAATACATTTTAGCAATCAAGAACCAATTTATGTAAAACGTAAAACATTTTCTTTTTATGTTTTATGCCTAAAATTCTCGTTATATATTTTTCTCGCTATCTTCTCTATGCATAATAATTTTACTTACATATAACATAAATTGTTAAATATTTAAATAAAAAGTATTTTGAACATGAGTTTTAAATTGTGAATTGAATAGTTGAGTTTGAATGGAAAGAGCTAAAAATTAAACGACCCTTTGAGTTAATGTTAACTTTGTACGAGATGCTCGAGACCTTAACAATGCCAAAATTGATAAAAATGCATTCAATTTTTGAATGGAGTAGGTCACTTGATATTTGATAGAGTATTTAAATCTTTACATGAATGTATAGTATTTCGATGCGTGAAATTGAACTGGAAGGAAAGTTTGCTAAAGGTACGTATATAAATAGTAGTAGGTAATAAATGTTCAGTGCCTGCTTCTTTTATGATAACTCTCTCAAGCTTCAGGAAATATACCAGAGAACTCACGAATGTTCCGTTAGAATCAAACATTAATTAATGAATCCTATTCAAGATATTTAGTGTGTAAAGCCCCAAGAACTTTTGTATATTTTGCCATTTTCCATCCCATTAACTAGCTCATGGCAGTGAAACTAAATTATAATTTGTTTGAAGATTTTTAGGAAGCACAATTTTTTTATTTTAATAAACCCCAACTTCCCCATGCATTTCATTCTGTTAAAATGAAAATGAACGGTTACACGGAAAATGCATAAATGTCCGAACCTGCACGCTGGTCGGAAAATGGCATTTGATGAAACTCGGTCAGAAACTGAAATAAACATGTTGTATTTACATTGTCCTAATTCTACTTTGACATATGTCGTCTTCGTCAACTTGGGAATTCTGAAACTACGTATCAAAATTGAATATCCTGAATATACCCTTTTCTTATATTTTGAATACGATCCAACACATTTTCGAGTAGAAAAATGTCAGGTGCAGAAAGAATTCATACGCCATGCTTGGGAAGATGCAGTCTTTATACTAAAATACACACACCAAGGAATTCGTCTTTTGAGAAAAAGATGAATAGATAGAGAGTACGAGAAACGATATGAGAGTTTAAGTGAAATCAGGATTCATTTGAGGTTTCTATTCCGATTCATTTTTTGCATTCTATATTCTGTAGGTCATCCAACCATAGTTAAATGAGTTAAATCCACAGTAAGATATTTTTATTCCATTTTGAGAGTTTATATGCTTGCATTTAATTTTACTTTGAATGAAAAAAAACCTTTGAAAACATGAATAATCTCTTGCGGTACACAGATGCTTTTATTCAAATGCGATAAATATGTATGGTGCTTAACTCGCAATCATTAAATCTTTCCCACAGCCCTACATTGCATTGCCAGAAAAGAGAAAGAAGGGATATTTGCATTCTTTTATATTAGTTTATTCACGATTCATACATTAAGTTTTAAATAAATTTTGTTCTACAGTTGGGTCTCATTAATTATTTACAAATAGAATTAACTGAGGAATCAGGACGATTAATAATTTAGGAAAACATGTGATTAAATAACAATGATGTTTTCATAATTATTACCTTTCTGATAATTTAATTGCAAGTTTTAAGCAATTCTTATTATACTAATTGTTCAACATGGTCAAATGCAAATCCTTTCAAACATTTCTTTTCCTTCTTTTACTCGTAAGCTTGAAAGGTGTAATAATGTAATAAAGCATTAATGCAATAATGAACAGATAATTTATAATTCCTTTCTTTTGGATTACTGAATGTAATTAAGATTTTTTCTGAACTGATAGAATGATTTAAATTAACTGTGAACATTATGCCCTTATTTTTATAATGAAATATGACATTTTTGAAAAGACCGGTTTTAGTTCATAAATATTTAAATTTTTTAGTTCTTACCTAAAATGACCAAAAATATTTCACTCTCTAAAAAGAAACGAGGCGTGAGAAGATCAAAAGTGAAAAAGTGTTAATTTGCATCCATATAAAGTAATTTCTACGATACAGACTAAATGCTAGTCGTCTCCACACATTAAATATTCTCAAAAGAAGTTACATAAAAATATTATTTATAATCACTTAAAAATGTGATTCATGTATATTGTATGTAATTGTAAACATTCAAGTGTCATATTACAATAAAAAAATATTTCAAATAATACAAAAAGTCCCATCTTTAAGCTTTTTAACATAATAAATAATTGCTTGTAATATTTTTTTTGGCTGTCTTGTTGTAAATCATGTTTATGATGCTAACAAATTCCGAGACATTTGTTATTCTTTAAAGGAGAAGAATTCTTTTAAAAGCCCCAGTCGGTTTATTACGCGCATTCCTTCGTTGGTCGAGAAATCGACGACAAGCTGAGAAGTGATGCAATGATGCTGATTTTAGGAATGACAACTCATTAAGACCCATTTTCTATCAACTTTTAATACGTAATAGGGCGATTATAACCATTTCAAAAAAGTATTCATCCAACAAGTTTTAATTGGAGAATTCTCTTAGCACATTTCACCATGAAGCCTCCTTGACAGCTTCGTCATTTATTTAATATTAAACTTTCCGCTCTTTAAAGGCATTACAATTCAATTTATCAATTAAGACATAGCAGAGAGAGCGCGCGAAGAATGAAATTCCTCATTGATCCCAAGACTCTTGAAGAGAGCGCGTCCGATTGTTGTGTCAATGAAAATAATTACTAATGGGATCTGATAATTCCGGAGGTGTGTCTCTCGACATTTGCGATAGGGTCGAGTCTCTGTCTAATTAGAATGAACTCTTCGAACCAACTACCTGCGTACATAATAGGTTAAAATCCCATGGCGAAGTTCTTCAACATCTTCCTGGGGTTTGAGCTGAGAGAAGAAATGCAGGAACTGCGAGGGTTTTCATGCGGAGCTTTATTGCACCTATTACTCGGGATGTTGTATCACAGACATTGAGGACTGCCTTGGAGAACCGCCGTGTTGAAGATAGGTCGGATAGGGTCTAGTTGCTTTTGTGCAAGTACAAAGTTTTCATTCCACCGTACAAATTGTATTGTAGGAAATTGCGAGGAACCTCTCGGCTTCCTAACTTTCATATATGCCTCTTTCGGTCTAACTATGCAAGACAAGAAGTAACTGTAAACCTTTGAGCGTGGTGAATTTTAACTTGACTTTTTCCATCTCGAGGCTCTTCCCAGCGAATGAGCAATAATGCATGTGTAGTTATGGGGGATTCTTACATCCTCATAGAGTCCTCATATTAAGAATGAGATATAATGATCTGCTCTGTTTACTTGCCTTTCAAGTGGCTTTGACTTGTCGCATTGAGATGGCTGGAGCGCCAATTAGCTCTGTCGCTCTTGTGAAAAAAGTATATCTCCTGGACGGCCCTTTTAAGAATGGTTCAAATTAAGTTCTCGACTTCTTCCTATACATCACGAGTTTAGGCTATGAGATTCAAACTTCACGTACATACGTAAATGGTATATGGTTTGCTCTTGGCACTTGGAAGAAAAACGGCCTTTGGAATTTATTATATGGCTTCCTATTGTGTGCGCAGTTTCAATGAAGGTAATACTCGAAGAAGATTAGGAATGATAAATTCCAATCCCACTTATTAGGACGAGGACGAAGAGTGAAGCAGCAGCAAACCCTTCCTCAAAGGGTTGATAGCCTTTTATTTCATCCCCCTCTTATTACTCTTGTGGGTTCAATTCTATAAGTGAGTTTTGACGAGCCACTACTGCTCTTACGCACCTTTCTTCAAACTCGTTTCTTGAGCTCCATTATAATTTGAATTTTGATATCATTCATTTTCAATATCAATCGGAACACTTCCTCAGTTCTTTATAGAATTAATTAACTTACGTCATATGCATGAATGAACCAAAATTCGTGTGTGTGTGTGTGTGTGGAAGGAGTAAGTTTAGGCATGTGTGTAGTATAAGCAGAGACTGAGGGCATTCAACGGCCAAATTATCGCTTGGGCATCGCGTACATTTTCAAGTAAATCTAAAAAGTGTTGTAATTCATAAATGGTAATTTTTCTCACTCCCATCATTCATCCTGTGCAGAGGGAATTCAAAGAACTCAATTAAAAAGTAAAGTGTCAAGGCAAACACAATGTTTATATGAGAGGCTCCTTCCTTAAATGAATTGAACATAATCCTTACCTTCATAAACTAATCATACGGAATTGAGCAATCTAGTCAAATTGCAATTATAGTGTTAAGGAAATTTGCTCAATGATTTTGGGCATTTGGAAATTATTAAAATAATATTCTCCAATTAAGCCCACGAGAAAATAACTTTACATGCTAGTGAGACGAATAAGGTTTGAGGGCCCAAAAATGTCTTAGCGTCTAACATGCAACGAGAACGTGATATAAACCATTATTATATTACTCTTGTCACGAAATTAAAAAATAAACAGTTTATTAGATTTCATATTACAGTGGAAAAGTCAATAAAAAAAATAAATGGGGCGAAATTTGCTCTGGGCTCATGTTAAATTAGAAGAGAGCGAGAGCAAGACGACCTAATCTTTAGAAGGTTAATGAAAGAGAGAAACTTAAACACACACAAGTTATAAACCAGCAAAGTGACTCTTTTACAACCGGGCACTATTCTCAGTTATCAGCTAACTTTAATTCTTTTTTTACAAGTGTCAAGTGGAGTTGGAGAGTAAATAGTCTGTGTTTAAATTGCTCAAGTTGATCCGTACCTTACTCGTTCTTTGTGTAATTAGGCCATGGAATTAGATTTTCAAGAAGTTCTGGTGAAGTGACCTAAAACATCCCAATAAAATCATGGACTATAATACTCCTCAACTGCACAAGCAACTCACAATAGTAGAATGAATCTCTGAGAGTGAGAGAATGTGCGTTGAATTGGAATAATAGAACAGAAGATGCCGTGTGTGGGAAGGGGGAGGCAAAATCTTATTATTTTTATATCGTAATTATAACGATGATTGACGAGGGAGTAAATTTTACCTTCCCTCTTGTGTCTTCGCCGCCCTACATTCTCCCCCACCACTTGAAGGAAGGAGCAACAATGCGGGCATTTATCCTCATCAGCTAGTCAACATCCAGAAGTGTAGATTAAGAAAGAGAATGTGAGTCTCAAGAGAGATTTATTCGTTCTCTTGACCAAGTCTCGATCGAGGACTCGAAATACCATTTGGAAATGAGGGAGTGGGAACGTCGCAGGAGAGGAAGGAGTCCACAACTGGTGGTGATCAATTAATAAGAGATTACCAGACTCCCTCTTCGTCTCTGATAAGTTGGTCGAAATGGTCATAAACCATGGAGGATATAAGAACGTATTATTAATAATATTAGATGTATAAAAAACGGACGTAAGATGCAGTAGCATATGTGGTTATGTGTATAGAGATAGGGTTGGTGTGAGCTCTGCCTTATGATCAAAAAAGTGAAGAGAATATTAAAAGAAAGGTTGTTCAAAGACCTTGGAGAAAATGAGGTACGAAGGCGCCTGAGGAAATTCTTTCTTTAGATCTATGTATTAAGTACGCTCCAAGATGTTAGAGAAAATTCTTCTTACAATAAAATTACGCCCGTCCCTGCTGAGCAGTCATTTTTTCACCGTACTCCCTTCGAGGCTTTATATTATAAGTAGAATCAGATGGAGATAGGGTTTAAAAGAATCCATGGAGGCTGTCAGAGTCCTTCTGGTAATCTCCAATGCATCCTTCTCCCTCTTCGGCCTCTCCTCAATTTGAGATCTCCACCATCTCTTCTCGCCTTCCTCGGCTACCGTCCCACCGCCAGACACCACTAAAAGCGAACCACCATAAAAAACAGATTAATATTAATCGGCTCTTCAGGCTATTGAATTGTAATTTTATTTTGACTAACCGTGCGAAACCGAACTAATTTCTCTTTCTTCAATTTGGTCCTAGACCAAAATAGAAAGGTTGAGTTCCTCAATATGCTTTTAGCTCCTTCAATTATCCACCGGCTGCTCAGCGGAATTTCTCATTACAGTAGAGAGCGTGTAAAGAGGTAGACTTATCAGTACAGTTAAATACTTTTTTTAATTGTGTTAAAACATTTACTTTGATTTAACACAATCATGGCGCAATATTCCAATATGCCAAATATGTACACACATTCATACAAGCCGTTAAAATTGTCGACAGGCTCCCATTATCAATTATTCACACCTCTGGGTCTATGCAAATGAAATGGGTAAGCTAAAAGAGAAATTATTCTGGCAGGGTATAAATGCCAGCTCGCTTTATTATGCAAGAATGTTTATTACGGTGGAATTTTGAGCTTGAGAATCAATTTCTTGCTACTCGTTATGAAACTAGAACTGTTAAATTTGAGAATTTATCATCCAATCTCCCATTTAAGGAATTAAACTCGATTATGAGAAAATTTATTGCCCCAAGATCTCCTTTTATCTCCCTCTAAAAAAAGTCGTAAACTAATTTAAATCTCGTAAAATAACCATACGCTCTCTCCATTCTCAACAATCTCTCTGGCTCCTTTTCCACATCCCTCTGATAAATGCCTATTGAAGAATTAAAAGAGGTGGAGGAATGATGAGAGGAGGATGATAAGCACAGTGATTGATAACAACCTATTGCGATACCACGCTAAATATGAAAGAGGAAATGTGAGAGGCTCTTGCGTATTCAATTTCCTATCTCAATCCGTATAAATCTTGGGAGAGTAGAGAGGATAATATGGTCAGTATGAACATCATGCAAATATATTTTATACCAGACTCACATTCTGTCATTCAGTACTTATTCACTGTATATGGTATATACATATGGTTAGTAAGCAATATATTCGTCTAACGTGTCATACATCAATAGATATGTGCACGGGCTGACTTATCTTCTAGTTATATGAAGGTGAAGAGAAGGAGATTGCTGCCATTATGAAGGCTTATGAAAGATTAAAGAATCTTAAATTATTCTTACAGTTTTAAACACTGGTCCATTTATGGCTAAGGAATGTAGTCAAATTATCTCTCGATCGGCATTGTTGTAAATAATAATAAATGATTGGCCGCATAAGCTGATTGATTGTGCTTTGAGTGGTGGATTGTCAAATAGGGATCTCGGACTCCGATGGCATTTCTTTCAATTCTTATCTCGAGAAATCCAAGAGCTGTGAAAACCAATCTCTCCTCTGCCTCTCCATTTATGAACACACCTTCATTGTTCCCGTCCTTTAGAACTAAAAGGACGAATGACTCTGAAATCTGATTCAATTTGAACAGGAGATACAATAAACACATAAACATGTCTGGATTCGCTCAGTTCATAAGACTGCCTTTAAAGTACAAGAGGGCCTTATTGAGAAGAATCTTCTGAATTAGTCATTGGCCAATTTTTAATACCCACATACATTGAAAGTTATTAATTTCATAAGGTCTTTAAAAGTTCGACCGGCCCAATGTTAATTCTTTTAGCATGAACAAACAAACGGATGGAGTAATTCAATTGAATTGTATAATATTAATACTAATTGTACTTGGCTCTGTGAATGCTTTATTTGTTTGCAACCTTTTTAATTATGTATTTATATCAGTTGGCCTTTAATGACGATGACGAATCAAAAAAGATTTATTAAGAGTTCCAATGAATAGAAAGCAAAAGTCCGTAAAATATTTCGTATATTTAGACCTATCGAACACAAGATTTAATCAACACATCCCTTAGCTTTGATGCAACTAAGGATGATTTTACAAAATGTTGATAGACATTTAGATTGAAATTAACGTGTAAATTATGCACACCTTCTTTATTTAACATTATCAGCATACGCCGTGGTACTTGTTATTACGCATTTACATTGTACATTTACAGGTATGTACTTTTATGTAAATCTTTCCAAGTGCAATGGATCAACATTGCCATTCGATTGCAAAGTTGAGGATCTTAACAGATGTGGGTGGATTTTAAGGAAACGGTAAAGGTGGTTATTAAAATAAGGCAGCGTAGGTATGAAGATCAAGTGAACTTTACTTAACATCTGATTAAAAGAGCGATCCTAAATAATATGATAATTAGAGTTATATTCATGAGATTCCTCAGCCGATGAAGAAATTTACAAGCGGACTTGCACATTTAATTTTCAATATTCATGAACATCAAGGGAGTATTTTACCTAAATTACCCTGTTAATTAATGACATTAAAATATTTCCAAAGTCAAGCCTTAAAGAATTAATTGAATTTCATGTTTTATCCAATGTATTTGCATTTACGATGTTTACTAATACCTTTTTCTTATTGAGACATGGTTTGGTTGAGCATTCATCAATGTGTGATTTAGAGATTTGCCGTCAAATCTCAAGGATGAGGCCTTTAAGAACACAAAGTTAACTAACGATAATTAGTTGATTTGACTTACTTAGCTTACAAAATATCATTGTAACTCACACTTACTAAGGCTGAGCCCAAAGAAACGTTTTTCCGCATTTAAAAACATGAACCCTTTTTAACAAAATTAAGCTTATTGTTAATGTATTTTTCAATGCTAACAATAAAAGTAAACTAATGTAAACGAAAGCTAGCTGGATAATTAATGTTTTAACTAACTAACTTATTTTGTGTGGGTTCTACCGTAATGCACCATTGCAATGTAGCATAACTATAATTATAATCTACTTGTATGTATAGTATCCAATTAATTATTCTACGTATAAATATAATGAGCAAAACTTGTAATTGTGGTGGCTTATTGATATAAGAATACCTATGCTATGTACATTATGATATTTTGCGCCCAAGTTCAAATACACGACATTGATTAATGTATTTTAATCATTGTCTTTATTTACATTGGATAGGTTTTTTTATAGATTATACCAACTTCTCTTAAATATAGGAGTAATGAAAATGAGTTAGTAACTTTGGAAATTTCTCAAATAAACAAAAACTTTTAATTCTTTAAATAAAAAACCCAATTCTCGGTATTCCTGCAATGTTCTCTAAAGTTGAAAAGATTTGAATTTCTTTGAATTTCATTTTTCGAAAATTCATTTTTTGTTTATTTGATAAATTTCCTAAGTTACTAACTCATTTTCATTACTCCCATATTTAAGAGAAGTTGATATAATTTGTAGAGCTTCTATTTCTGAAAGGAATTTCAAGCAATAACTTATGGTATATTATTGCATTTACAAGCAACAAATTTTAGTTGGCTGTTCATTTCGATCATTCCATGCTGAACCTTAAGGGTGTGTCTTTCAATCTTTTCAATTTTTCATGTACCTGTGACTTCACTTCATTCTCGAATTTATTGTAAAACTCTAAAATGAACTATTTTTTTAATTTTACATTGTTCTCATTATTAATTAGTTTGAATTTATATTGGAAGTCGCTCGAATTGAAGAATGCGAACCTATTAACGCAAGATGATAAAAGAAGCCCATAAATAACAAAAGGTGCATACAAGACCAATTTCATATCCCATTGTTGATCAAAAATATCATTAGGAAGCTGAACAGATGACGTGTATCCATGAAAAAGGGTGGTGGCTGAGCTTGCGAGATTTTTAACAACTCCCGACTTAGGATTTGTTACAACAATGGGGATCCAAAAGAGGAAATTCCTCAAAAATGATTCAAAAGTACAAGTCCAAAAGGGAGCGGAACTGAGATGAGTTAAAATGATACGGATCAGAAGTGGAGCAAACGTGTGTTTCAGAGGAACTTTATAATAAAGGTTGAGCTAAAGCTGCAGGAATGGGGAAAAACTCATTTTTCATTTCATGCGGTCTTTTGTGAAAGTTAATGGAAGGTAAAAGCTTCTGTTTTATTTTGCCAAATCATCCCAACTTACCCATGCCCATAACCTTACAGCTTAACTCACATTTTATCCTTATAACTTAAAAGTACTTAAACATTTTCTTATATAATGCACAATTTTTCGCTTCCAAGCATACGAGCTCCCTGCCGTGGAAATGCTAAATGTCCGAAGTATGTACAGATATCTGTATGTAAAAAAGTAAAAACCATACATCTGCTTTAATGCAGTCGCTAACGACGTGTATAAATTGCTTAGATAAAATGTAATGTCATGTGAGTAAAAGCACATTAGACCATGTTCGGTTTCTCAACCGTAATATACATATAAAGCGATCCGTTGAACGAATAACTAATTTACAAACTTTTTCTTTCTTTCAGGAAGCGATCTGTGAGTAGTGGTTTTAACAACGAGATCAAATATCTCTTTATGAGACATCGCCGGATGCCATTAGAGTAAACCACAAATGTGATTTGGATTTTGGTAAAGCTTTGAAGATCTGCGGAAAACCCAATCATTATTTCAACATATTATTTGCATACACGTCCACAAGGAACGGGAACCAAATGTTCAATCTCACCTGCAAATAAAAAAAATTGATCTAAGAATTCAAAGAAAGCTTAATCGATTGACGCTATCGGCTTGAATGGAAAAATCGTGAGGAGAGCGAGAATGAAAAAGAATCTCCCAAGAGAGGAAAATTGAAATTGAATTAAAAAAGGAATGGCAAATTCCTCACTCTCCTCATTCACAATGATTTAAAAGGAAGTCACGGGGAGAAGAACGTCGAAGCAATGGCTCCTTTGACATACAGTTGGATCGCCCTGACGGCGGCCACTCCCGTCGTCATGGTCCTTATAACCTGGGCCCTGGCCGTGTTCCATTGTCGAAAAAACGAGTGGCGATCCATGGACGTGTTTCTTGTGGCGATTTTGTCCCAAAGTGTGATTCAGCAGTTCCTCGGGTTCGTCTTCGCCCTCCTTTCCCTCCTCAAAGTAGGGAGTTTGACCGGAGATGCCCTGTGTACAGGAATGCTCTGGTTTTTCACTTGTATCCCCATCTTCAAAGGCCTTACAGTCGTCTCCTTGGGGCTCGACCGATTCTTCAACCTCAAGTGGCCATACCGCTACCGGCTCTCCGTTCGCCGGAACCAAGTCCGCTACCACGTGGGGGTATTGGCCATCCTCAGCACGGTGGTTGGCTTTGCGACGGTTCTCACGGGTGGCAACGGCAGCACCAATATCGGCAATGGGAGCAGTTCTTGGGGGAATGGGAATTTTGAATTCCATCATCATGTGCTTCAAGAGCCGCAGAGGAACAACCGAACCTCATACTCGTTTGATCAGTGCAGTTTCATCCCATATGGGTTGGACGTGAAATTCATCCTGTTCTACATGACCTTGCATTCCCTCTTGATTTTACTTGGCCTCGCCACTTTGCTCGTCCTAAAGTTCTACCTCTGTTGTCGTAAATATCCAGTTATGAACCGCTCCACCTCTGACCTAAATGTCCTCGCCCCAACCCTATCAAACACCTCAACGGCCTCCTCCTCGGTTTCTTCGGAGAACCAGCGGAAGAACAATACCAATTTCCAGCACCCGCCAGCCACCGTCAACCCTCTGGCCGCCATCCACTTGCCAGCTGTCCACGGTCACGGAAGTCCCTTCTCCGAGCTCACTAACGGATTTACTCCTCCTGGGCTCTCTGCCAAGGCTGTGCTCAACATGCCGCAGTTCAAACCGCCGAAGAAAAGGGCGAGGAATCCGCCTCAGATCCTCAGCAGTTTGAGCCAAGCCCAGCCTGACCTCCGCGTTTCAACGGCCGCAGCCATCCTTGGGCTCACCATCCTCACCACGCACGTCCCGCTCCTCGTGAGTCCTTTCAATTTCCCAATCAGCTCCGCTCCAGGAATACTAATTGCTGGCTCCAGCTAGTCACAAATGTGACTTACGAATAACTTACAAACCAATATGGGAGATTACGTAAAGGGAGATTCACCATTAACCCTCGGCCCCTGTTGCATTACCGAGACTCTTATCGCTTCCATGGATGGATTTCTTTGGCCGCCGGCCGGGCCAAATAACACTACTATGTATTATGTAGTTAGGTTATATGCATGCTCATTTGAGAGATTAGACAATGGATTGCCTTGTGCGACGAGATAAACTTACCTGAGAGACACTCAAGAGTCGAACCAAGAGATGGGAGAGGACCATTAAGAATGAGAGAACTAATCGAGGATTCCACGGAGCTCAGTGAGAGATCTTTCTGACTCGAGTGGCAATTATTCCTTGCGTCTTTACCCTACGGCCATCCAACTTTTTATTTAAATCTTTCTTTTTGTTCCGGTTCCTCAACATTTTTTCTCTATCGAGCCGAATCAAACAATAAAATAAACTCTGGCAATTTACGACCCTATGTTTAATATTACACACAGAGAGTTGTAATAACATCATCATCGTAAAATTCATTTTTCTGACCATATTTATTTTATCTTCTTTGCTCATTAATTCAGGTCGGCATTTGCTGCCGAACTCTTTAGATTTATCTCCTTTATTTGCCGATATGAGGAAATTGAAATTAAAAATGAAAGTATTCTTAACTTTAAAGTTTCCAATTACCATATTACATTTACATTTACAAATTAATGTAGACATTTGGTATTGTCACTTTTTTAAAATTATGTATTTGCATAAACAAAGTAGTAAAAATCAGACATAAAAATCGATCAATAGTAAAGTTATTTCAGCGAACCGTAATTCCTATTTTTTATTTTATTGTATGTAGTCCTTCAATTATGAACAAAAGCTATCCGTTCAATTTATTTTGATAAAGTTGTTTGATTGTTTGAATAATGGATACCTTTTAAATGCCCTTGATCAAAAAGTGTCAAATCATATGTTGAGAATGAGATCTTCGTTTAGAAACAAAGTTCAGTTACACTTTTAGCAGATCTAATTTGGTGTATATGAAATTAAATAAAAAAGGACAAAAGAATATGTGCAATTCCGTTGGTTGAAATTTGAAATAAACCCCACAGCAAGAATTGCCGTTGCGGCTGTCCTTTCGACTTACTAACATTAATAAGAGTTTATAACACCGGGACTTCGAAATTCATCTATTGCAATTCATACTTCAATAATCCTCCCCAACAATTTACTTATTATAACAGGCGACGAGTTTATACGCTTAAATAAAGCTTATCGGATAATGGGTAGGGCCGTATTAGTTATATCCTCTATTAGTCCATTTGAGAAGAATTCGAGAATTATATTATCACATTGATAGTGCAGTCGGAATTCAATAAGAGTTAATCCTGCCAAATTGTAGCTTTATAAATCAATTTCCAAACATTATTAACGATAATTAACATGGACATGCCCAGACTAGACAAAATTACGAAAGACATTTCTTTGTGACTACAAATTAGCTCTGTAGTAATTAATGCAGGTTGTAATTTAAAGCATTGTTTGCATTTTGAGTGTTGAAATTATCAGATTCTTGAATGGAATTTGTGTACAATATAAGAATATATTATGAATAATTATATTAATTTATAGATTCTTACAATAAGCTAAATGGTAATACAGGTATTGTCTTTGGAGCAATACCTTTCATCTCCTTATATTCAAATACTCCATTTCTTAGGCGGCGAACCATACAAATAATAAGAATGTATGAGTGGTACTTCGTTTGTATGAAGCTTGAAATAAAATTTAATGTAAGCAAAATATTTCCTCATGGCCATATGGGAGTGTTCTATTATTTTAAAGAGTGTAAATCACTCTTCAATTTGCTTTCGTCTAAGGCGTGAGTGAAAAAGGAGGATAGTTAGTGTTTAAAAGGAAAGAGTGCGAATTGGGCTTAAAATTGAGAGGAAAACCATTAGAGGTAGATGATGGAGCTTTATGCTATATGTTAAATGTAATCGAAGTAAAGTAGTATGTAAAGTTAGTATTAAAGAAAGGAATTTTCTATTTTGCATTTTGGGAGAGGTTATTAAGTGCATTCATTATATTACATAGAGCTTCTACCCAATAAACAACTTTCACATTCTCTTGCTTTATAATTATAATTACAACACCTAATTTGCAATTCATTACTTGGTTTAAATGAAAACCATGAATTCTTAAATGGCTTTTGGCCCCGTGCGTTTTGCCCATTAATTAAATGACATTTAATTCACGCCTGTTTCAATTTTCTTTAAAAATGGAAATATGATGAAAGAATTTTCCTCGCTCTTTAACATTCTTATACCATGCTGTTTTATGAGCTTTACATATTTTATCTATTATGTCATTTAGCGTTTTAGCTCCCTTCAAGCACGAGATTACTTTAAATTGTTTAACTATGATAAAATGTTACAGTTTAAATAAATTATGTCATAAATCTTTTATTCCCTTCAATACTAGTGCAAATTAATTATAGATAAGTGGATTCGACAGCGGAAGTCAATTTAAAATAGTAATTCCTTTCTTTATATTAAAATATCAAGCAATTTCAAGTTAGCTAAGATTGGATTCTAAATATCCATGCAAAAATTTTAAATTCCGATCTCGCTTCAAATTCATGCATAAAAGCTCAATTTCTTGATTAAACAGTTCTTGAGAAGTAAACACTTGCCTATAAGCTTACTCCCTATATACCAATATTTTTCCTTCGATATCTTTGGTTTACATATTACTGTTTTATTGGTTAAGCATAGCTGTAATGTTGTGAGCAATAGAAAGAATTAGTGAGATTTTCTTAGCCAATTAATTGCGATGTATTATCTCTTCTTTTATTATGAAAAAGAGAAACAGTAGCTGTTTCTATCAGTATAGAAAGCTTCAAATAGGCCTCAGTACTTCTCTGACAGGGAGTTATTCATGCTTTTAGGTTTGGGTTACTACGGTTAGTGCGTCCAAATGTAGGGGATGAAAAGAGTGAGTCAAGTGTAATCCAAAGTGTTTCGCGATGGGCAATCAAACGCAGAAACGCAAGGAACCATTTATCGGTTCGTTTGTTAAAAACGGCAATTCTCTCTACATGTAGACGGCGAGGAAACGGGAAATCAGGCTTACTTACAATCCATTAATTGTTTCTATTGTATGTTTACATATACGCTTTAAACGCCTTGTTGTGAGGAGTGTATAGGACGCTGTGGAGGTATTTGCTTTTACGCTAAGTGAGAGCTATTGAGATTCATTTGAAAAGAGATTGAGTCCATTATCTTGGCGAGACGGCATTATTTTAATTGGTGTGAGAGAAGACTTTGGAGGAAGATGCTGGGAGTTGTTGGGTTCAGGGAATGATGAGCCATTGAGAGGAAGGAATGATGAGACACCGGATTCAATTGAAGACCTAAAACACTGAAAAAAGTTCTTCTTTATTGTCATTTCCCTTACAAAGTCAAAAGAGAGATTGAAAAGGATGTTTTATTATTTATCGTCTCAATGGCCATCTTCTCTCAGATTTATAGAGAGGGGCCGCCCTGACAATGTGTATGGGAGTGTAATTACAGAGGAAGAGATGGACTAACCATTGTACTTATCTCAACCAAGAAGTTTGATGCATCTCATCTTATAAGACTTATAACTCCACGCACTTGTGTTTGAGAGTAATTGTCAGATCTTGGTTGAAGGAGAGGAGATAGCCATTATACCATTGTAATCGAAGGCTATGATTCGGAATCTGATGATGTTGATAATTTGGCAGGGTGGAACGATCGTGGGCTTCTACTTCCCAGGATGGATTCAATGGCCATTGTCGAACGTCGTCCTCTGGGCCCAAGTCCTGGAAGGACTCGCCCTCCCGCTAATTCTTGCAATTGTCGACTCCGTCGTCCCTAAATGGATATTCAGCTCGAAGTCTCTTGGAAAGAAGGGGAGTTCGTTCCTTGAGCGGGAACATCGCCGTCAAGAAGTCCTTATGAGAAATTCATTCCCGCCATCCAACCATCTCCAAGGCCACCAAAGGAACAGCCAAGCGAGATTGAACAACGTTCCCAACACGACGGCCGAACTTATCCAGAACCTCCGCAGGGGCCACATGGCTGAACCCCAAGAAGGGAGAAGTGGGCAAAACGGGAAAGGCAGCAAAGGAGCCAACATCTTTGTAGGCCACAAATTCCCCATCACGAATGGTTCACTCTTTGCCAGTTTGACTGCGGCTGGAAACGGGCTACCTGGAGCTCACACGCCTAATCGCGGTAAGTTTCCGAGAATGTCGAATGGGAGAGTAGCTCTGAATAAACATTGAGGAATGTCGTGTAATGTACATGGCTGAACTTACTATCATCAAGGCCCATAGTGCGTATCCTTAATTAACCAGAGTTTTAAAGGAATTGAGAGATATGCACCACCTGTAGCATCATGGGAGATAAGAAGTCTAAACGGATAAATTAGACTATTATTTACATACAATTGAAACTTCAAACTTCATTCCCGAGATCTTCATTCACGACTTTTTACAAAATGCCTCCTGATTTTTCATGCATCCTTTCTCATCATGCTGGTTCGTCTATATTTATTGATTAAACCACCCAGTGGAAATCCCATTCGGCCTTACAGGATCCGAGTAGGCACACAATTTGCATAAAATTAATATCTCGCGATTATCAGCTCATTTTATCTTTTTTTCCTTCTCGGCCCGTCAAACCGCCGTCAACGAGATGTTTAGTGAATTTGAAGGAAAGGCTGAACACTTTTATTCCTCGACACATGCAGGGATTTAGACAGGGCTCAAGTTAATGAGATATATTATTGTAAACTCAGTCAGAGATCTCCGAGAGTGGTCGAGAGGGCCTTGAGGTTTCCTTATACATTAATTGGTTAATTTATGCTGAAACGAGCGGATATTATTACCTCTCGGAGCAGGAGTAATTGCAAATCTTTGGCAGTACATGAAACATCGCTTCTCGCCGGCACGACTTGGGAGGGATCAAACCATTTTCTCATCCAGCAGGACTTTGTTCTTGAAGACCATTTATGGATCTTACATGGAGGTTTGGACAAGACGGGGTCTAAGGCCAAGATGAAGTAAATAACCACCTCGACCACCTTCCTTACCTAATCCGAGCCAATCTCGAAAGAATGTAATCAGAGGGAAATCTGGGCAGAGATTGCACGGTCGTAAAGAACCCTCGACCCTCCTCTTCCGATAAAGACTCTTTTGGGCTCTTGCTCTTGTTCTGCGCCCTCAAGAGGACACAAAGGATGATCATCGGACTATCATGGTTCATTCAAGCTTTCTATGATTCCTATGGTTTATATTAATTCTCCTCATCGTGACTTGCCTCACATCTCCGCTCTCTCGACTGCAAGGATCTCTCCAGATTACCTTCATGCTCAAGATGCTTTCTCTAATAATATGGTGCAATAATAGCACCTTCCCTCTCTCACATCGAACAAATGGAGATTGAGGTGAATTGGAAAATGAGGAGTTATTTCCTCAGGAATTTGCTAACTCTCTACCTTCAAGCGCTGCAGGAATTTAAATCATATTTTCAAATGAAATTATGGTTCATCTGGTGGCAGGCATGCCTTTAGTGCATTTTTGACTCATGATACCAACCAATTTCCTCTGGTTTCCATTTCATTTTTGTTTATTAAACAAAATATAAAATGAAGAGAAATTATAGGTTCATACAAGATTTAAAAGTTATGACCCTTACATAATTACCAAATGTAGAGTATGTATACAAGCCACAAACATTCTGTTTACCATACTAGTGTTTATATCGGCATATTCTCGTATTGTGTATGTAGATATCTATACTGTAGGTATACCTATTTATCTAATACGTCACATATTTTTATAAGATATTTGTAATCATAAGTTGAAGTTGAATATACTAGTGGTTCATGTAATGTTAGTGAAATAAAATTATTTTAACTATCATTATTTATACATACCTACTTATAAGTACTACACAATGATCATAATACACAATACATAAATATGGTTTCAGAAATCCAGTAATTTGTGAATACAAATAGTCATTTTTTGATACATTATAGACATGCAATAATTTTGATTTCAATTACGAGATGTTACTTTATACAGAAGCAAATGCTAAATAACTTGTACAGTAGTAGTATTACATTGAATAATGATCATTACAAAATATATTATAATTGACTAGAAGAATTCATTGCAGAATTTATTAAAAAGTATGATGTACCTTTGTATTCGTACACTCATGAACGTAGCTATAGACCATTATATTCATTTTTGAGATTGTAAATCGTGACTCGAATAGCCTGGGTTTTCTTCAGCATGAAGCGTTTTAACCGCCCTTATATGGATCCATTTATTATTCAATTTAAATTTAAATAAGACCCTCCTTTTATCCTTTCAATCGCTTATAAATGGAATGGCTTGTATCAGTCATTCTTTCTCATGGATATCAGTTGCAGGCCAGCGTGGAAAAATGACAAAGACCGGTCATTTATTCGAGTAACGTAACGGAAGTTTCGATCTGCTCTTTGACACAATGGAGGAATTGAGGATTGAGGGTTTGATGTAGTATAGGGAAATCAGTCATTTATTCGACCAGAACGGCTCAACTGTGACAGGTACGAGCTAATATAATTTTTCTATAAGGGACATGTATGACAAGGTACACATTATGTTTGGGATATATGCTTACCATTGATAAATGTGCTCATTTCATAGTCATATTCATATATCCGATGTAAGTGTTATAATGCATGACTTAAACAAGAATTTAGAGCTTACCATATTAATATTAAAGTGACAATTGTACTAAATATAGTTAAAGTAAATTAACACACCCCATTTAAAAGTTCTTTAATGCATTAAAGATTATGTGTTTCAAAAAACAAGAAATGTTTTCATTAAAAGTTAAAAATTTGTTATTATTTAGATGAATGAAATAATATTTTGATTCGTTTCAGATGAAAAAGCAAAGGAATCAAGGGAAGATGGTAAAAAGGAATTTTGCCATTTGCAAGATAGTCTCTACACATCCTTCAATAATGATGATTTCGACAGTTTTGCCAGCTTTAACCAGGTTTGTCATGAGAGCTCCTACTTTCAAATTTTACTATACTCTATATTTATACAAAAGAGCCGTGATCTATACACTTTTACTAACAACTATTCCACATCACAATAAAAAAGGATAGGAAATGGGAGGATGATGAACTAGATCATTAAATACAGAGTTGTTATAAAAGGTATAAAAATACTTATCTATTTAAATTATCTTCTTTTTACGCAGGACTCCTATTCGGGGGATTTGGAATCACTCGATCGTCGCTGCGCCTCAGTGACCACAGTTGCCAACGATGACTTTGAGTTCCATCATCCCAATCAGCTCAACAAGTTGAACCAGCCCGATGGAACTCTCCAACCAAATCACAGTCAGCAGATTTACAGGAAGGGAAAAAGAGGATTCGATGACTCCACTTTCACCATCCCTTCACCTAACGGAATTCAGGAGTTGATAGGGAGTTTGAGGCCATCCTATCACCAGAATCGAGATCAGAAAAGGAACCATGAACAAGAAAAATGTCATCCTTATTTTCGTCACTACCCGATGGATAAGGAGAACATGGTAAAGAAAAGTCACACAGACGACGAATTCGAGGAGGAAACTGTGGGCGGGCCAGCTTCGTTGAATCTGAGCCAAAAATTAACCTCGCTGTCAATGAATGACCTCGACCTTCTCGAAGACCAACAACCGCGGTGCTTGTCCTCAAAAGCTAATCTCCAGAAGGGGAAAGAACACTCTGTTCAAAGTTTGTACGACGAGGGGGAGGTTCAGGGAAAAGGGCCTTCATTTGTCGCAATGCTCCAAAACAGCAATTGGAGTGCGAAAGGAGGTCCACAGAGTTCATCCAACCTTCACTGTAGACATCGGTCTAGTTTTGATCAAACTCGGACCAGAGGGAGTAATCTGAATAGTGCTAATAGTAGTAGTAATCATAATAGTAATAATACTAATAGTAGTTGTGAGAGCCAGAAGGGGAAGCGGAAGTACAAAAAAGCCGACCATCAACAAATCTACATAAGCCATGTGCCGGTCGAGAGCCGGCGGTTGTATCGGAAGCGCCTTCACCCAAGTGCCAATATGAGGCGGGGAGGAATGATGCTCAATCCGCCGCATCACCTGAATATCCGGGACAGGAAGGTTTTGTCGCTCGAGAGCCTGAGCAATGCCTTGGCTGAGAGCAATATCAGCTACCTCGACACGGGAGATCTTCTCAGACATCCCAGCGAGAGGAAGATGATCTTCGTCACTGACTTCATTTGATTCTTTGTATTTAACATTGTGTTCAGTGCTGGTTAACATTTTAATGTGTAATAGAATAGGTAATATTACTTTAATACTTTTCCACATCTCCGAAGACTGCCTTATACTTGTATTCTATTATATTACTTACGAATAAAAGGTGATTTCTTGAAACTTGACCCCGCCAGCACTGGCTCCGAGTGAACAAATAAATAACGACTTGATAGTTGGGAAGACATACGAGTCTATTAAGAAACTGATATTTTCAACCCTACCATTTGTCCTCAAGTGTTGGGGGTATTATTACATACGCATTAAAAGAAAGGCTTTTTGAAATGTACTGTCGTACTCTTTCTACAGTAAGATAAAAATATAATTATTCATTTACTACTACTAACATATGTAAGTTTACTTAATGTTAGTAAAAATCCCTCAAATGTAGATTAGTATGGAATAATATAATTAAGTAATAAATTGAAATTAATAAAGAAAACGAAGAGGCATCAAACCTTAATGAAAGTATTTTGCATTTTTAAGACTTTGAATGAGATAAAAAATTATCTTTAAAAACGGGAATATTATATACATAGTAGTATGTTTAAATGTGTAATTATAAAATAATAGATTATAAGAGTTTTAATGAAAATACCCTTTATCTAAATAAATAATAATAATAACTGCGTGAGACAATGATGTTCGAATAAATTACAAATCCTTTCAAATGACAAATCATTTTCATTATTTACTCATCCTCATTTGATTTAGTTTTACTCGACATGATATAAAAATAGTAATGGAATGTTTGGCCGAAAGTTTTGAACTCGACGTTCCAGTATTTCTCATAAAGTTTTCGCCGGAAATGAGGTTGGGCCCATGTAATTGAAAGGAATTTTCCCGTTTGAATCAAAACCCTTTCAATTTCTTCTAAAGTTTTGGTAATGTTAATTTGTGCTTCCGATGACACAGTCCAGGGAGATTTGTCTTTCACAAGTAGAACATCTATAGTTGCCTTTTCTGAAAATTCAGCATGAGAAAAATTTATATTTGTACTTTTTGTGCATCACTCACATATTTTATATAAATGAATATAATATTTGATAAATGTACTTTATGTTATAAATATAAGAATTAAATATACCAATGACAATATCGAAAGAGTTGGATTCAAAGTTTAATTCTCTCATGTCCATTACTTCCCATTTTAAAGATTGATAAGATGCACATTTCTCCCTCATTTTATCAATGACGATTGTTGAAAAGTCAATGCTGGTAATATTGAGGAAGCCGTCATTGTACAAATCGATTGAAAGACTACTATTTCCACAACCTATAATTTTGTAGCAGTTGGGTAATTATCATTGATTCATCATTAAAATAATAAAGTTAAATTTTTACTTACCAATGATAAGAATTTTTGAATTTTTATTCACCGTTTCATTGATCAAATGCTTAAAGTCGTCGTATGACTTACACCAATCATATACATCTTCTTTATTATAGCGATCATTCCAATAGTCAATTTTAAGATAGTCTTCATTTTCTTCTGGGATGAGTTCACACATGGTAGAAACAATTATAATTGGATTTAAAAATAAAGTATTGAATAAACTGAACAAAGGAACGTTTTGTTTTTAACAAATGTAAACAAAAAGGAAAAATTCTGTTCGGGTTTTTAGTTGGAATGAACGTGAGAGTGAAGGAGCACCATCTGATGCTTCAAATGCTATTTAGTTGCAGGGCCAGGTTGCTCGCAATCTTTTACTCTACTTCATAAACTCATAGTCAGCGAGAAAATGTAAAAAGTCTTGTAAAAGTTCAAAACACATATTTTATAGTTAACTAACTTTACTCTAGGTAGGAAGTGCCAGATCGGGCGAGTTTAATTAATTAATTTTTCTAATTGGGATTTTGATCTCAAATTTTGGGAGGAAACCAACGCCCGGCTCTCCACAACACTTCCACTTTTGTCAAAAATGTAAGACAAGACCTCCCTCAGGTATTCTTCATACTGACTGTATTCCGCTCCCTTTTTCTGTAATTGACCGCGGATTTGAATCAATATATATTCAATTTAATTACTTTAATTATATAATTATCATATGCAATAGGCAGTTAAACGAGGTTATTGGTCCTCAATATTAAACCTTGAAGATTAAAATGCATGGAAAGAGTTTTATACCGAATTTTATACTATACTATTGAATTACAAAAATGATTAAGAAGAAAAAAACATCTTTATTGATCAAATTATGCTAATTATTTAAATCTATAAAGTCTATAATACCATTACAAGCATTATGCATAATATACCTAGTATACTCATACATACTGTAGCTTATACAATGCATTCATGCTATCATTAAAAATCTTCATTTCAATTTTCTGAAGGATTCAAAAGAAGAACTTGGTTAAATTGGTTATTACCAAATTTTAAACTGCAATATTTAAATATGGGCATATGTAATATGTTCAATAAATACATAAATTTATAAACATTGAAAAAATTTAGTATGATAAGATAAATGAATCATTTACATAATTGAAATTTGAATCATAAGATGAAAAATGTCATTAGATAATTGAGTCTGATTAGGTGCCTTTTATTGTATGTATCTCTACATATTTACTTTCTACAATTTTTTTATTAATATAAATACATCCACAAACAGTTATACTGTTAAACTATACTTTTAATTCAAACCTTTTATTTATTAAATTGGCACATCTTTCACGTAATATTGGGAATGTTTACCTATAAAAGATACAAAATCATTAGTTTGATAAGTGGTGACCTATCCATTGTTATAAAAAAGCAGCTTTTGTTATGTGTATTAACTATTCGAATTATTCATTATAGAGTACTTACATATTATCAATTTACCAGTAAATAAATGTACAATGACAATGGGAGATTATCGATTATTTTCTTATTTTATGGATTATGGATGGGTAGAGTATTTATTTGATCAATTGGCCATTTAATACTCTTAATTAATTGGAATATTCGATTGAGAAACCAATTTAAGCTTAACGACGCTCCTTTTATTTTAATTAGTTCATGCGTGATGTATGAACTGTATGAGAATGATAGATGAAGACATTACAAATAAATGTATTGTAGTTTTACCATCGCATCAATGTTATACAGCTCTTATAAAATCCCAAATATAAATATGCTTAGGTAATTTAATGTTATGACGTTAAGAGTTAGGTTTTATATCTTTGTGACTTGTATGCAGAATCCTTGTATGTTTTTGTTAAGCTTATAAAATATTGCATGATTAAGATTCATTCTTTACAGAAAGTAGTTATATAGATTCTATATTGCCTATGTTTAAACAGAAGACATTCTAGTTTATAGAAAATGTTTTTTATCAGAAAGAAAGTAAAAAAAGTCACGTAGAATTTGAATATTCATAAAAAATTGAAATGACTTTTTAGTTTAACATTCACATTTGCACATTAAAAAGTTAAATCGTCTTGTGTAAAAACGACAATTATTATATTTTAAAAATTCATTATATAACATAATAAGTAGACTAGAATGTAGGTAATTCACACTTTAACGTTGTAAATGAAACTGATCAATGTGAAATTTAAAATTCAATAATTTATTCTTGTATGATTTTGATTTTGTTTTAAATACAAGTTGTTAAGTTCAATTGATTTGTTATATTTTATAATGGAAGATTTAGATTACTAGAATGTAAATTGGTGTTGAGTATCTTATATAGGTAATCACTAATTAGCTCACCATTTTTTAACTAGACTACTCATATATCGTTTTACAAAAAACCTTTCTAGTAAACAAAAGTAGAAAGTAGAGAAAAATGTTATATCATTATTGAAGACATAGTCAAAGAGGAAGAAGGTTGTGTGTTGTTTGTACACGTTGCGTGGCATAAGATTCTATCTAATCTCCTATCTCTTCTAATCGTTCGGAAGTCTCAGCTCAACCACAATTACCCTATTTGACATTTCAACATATAAGAATTTGGTGAGATTTTCTCTCGACGTCTAACCTCTGCACTACTTTCAAACATATTACTAATACTAATGAGCAATGAGCATATTATTTATTCCACTACGCCTTTAAAATTCACATTCGAATGAAAGTTCCAAGTACAGAGAGGAACAATTAAGTCGACAGGCTTTGGAATACTGTAAAAATTAATTTATTAAATAAATAATAATTCCTTTCATTCGATTCATTTTTAAATTATTATCTTTAACTAATACTTAAAAACATTACCATTTAAAATCAAATTTTTTATAATTTTATATGTCGTTTTTTTATTTTCAGATTATAATGAATTGAATAACTGGATAACTGAAGGTCAGAGTCATTCAAAATGATATTTCAATTATGGAGCTCGTTTCGGAGTTGGTTCTGGAATCCAGACGTTTGGCTCCCGCCTGGAACTGACTGGCCTGATATGCTTCCAAATGAAAAAGTCCAATATACAAGATTTGGAGATCTTCTCTACCCAATTCCAATGGCCATTGTTGCTATTATAATTAGATATTTCATTGAAAGGTAATTACAACTCATAAAATTTTAATATCGATCAAAATTAAAGGAATTGTTAATAAAGGGATCTTTTATTAAATAGAAACATCTTTAACCATCTCGGAGTCAAACTCGGGATTAAGAAATCATTGAGGCGACCAATTACACATAATGAAGTTTTAGAAAAAGCTTATCGGGGAAAAAGCAAGTTGCCGCATAAAGAGCTTGAAGCTCTGGCCAAGAAAGTTGATTTAGAAACTCGTCAAGTGGAAAGATGGATGAGACATCGATTGGTACGAGACAAACCCACTACCCTTGCAAAATTCAGTGAAAGTGGGTAAGTTGAAGTAGATTTTAATTATTGATAAAATCCTTTTATTGCAGATGTACAAGATCAATAATTTTATCGATTAATCATTAAATTTTAACAATTGTTTCTTAGATGGAGATTCACTTGCTATACGTTAAACCTAGCATTTGGTTTATTCATTCTTTGGAGTAAGCCATGGTTTTGGGATATTAACTACTGCTGGTATTCATATCCTCATCATGTAAATGAAAAACAATATATTTTATATTCTATTAATTAAACATGTAAATGACAATAAATAAAATGCAATGATTAATAGTAAATTGTTTCATTTTTAGAATGTCGAACGCGATGTGTGGTGGTACTATATGTTGGGATCAACTTTCTACTGGTCACTCTTTTTTTCACAATTTTTTGATACAAAGAGGAAAGATTTTTGGCAAATGTGCCTTCACCATATGACGACCATATGCCTTCTCGGGTTCTCATGGACTTGCAACCTCACACGTATTGGAACTCTAGTCCTCCTACTTCACGATTGTGCCGATGCATTCCTAGAAGTAAACAAACATTTTGGCCTTTAACGATAAGAAATAACGATCCCATACATTATTGTTTTAAAACATTATTGAAGCTATCTATCTAATTAATATACCGATAAACAAACGCAAATTAACTAATGATACTTTATAACTTAATAATGCTCATATACCATAACTAAGAATGAGAATTCAAATATTAATAAATCTTTAGATTGCAAAAATGGCTAAATATGCTGAACTGGATCGTATATGTGACATACTATTTGGAATTTTTGCCATTTTGTGGATTGTGACGAGACTTGGAATTTTTCCTGTTTATATTCTAAATAGGTTTGCAAAATATATGAATTCTTATTAAACATAACAGGTGGATTAAATGGTCATTTTTATTTATATAATTTTTGTAAATTACAACTTGTTTTATTTCAGCACATTATTTGAAGCGCCGAAAATTGTGCCAATGTTCCCAGCTTACTACATCTTCAATGGAATGCTTTCAATTTTGCTGTGCCTTCATGTTTTTTGGACTTATTTTATTTGTAAAGTCGCTTTTAAGGCATTATCATCTGGAAAGGTAATAGCTATTATTATTTATAAAAACATATTCTTTTATATTTTCATTTGGATTATTCATAATTAAATCATGTTTTATATGTTCACCACGCATAAATTATATCTCTAATTATTTTAGGTCGAAGGAGATGAACGGAGTTCTTCCGACACTATAACAGGAGACGACAGCGAAGAAGAAATTGTTCAAAAGAATCATAACGTTAACCTGACTAATCGGAAAGTCCATCCATCATAAATCATAATAGTTTATTATTATCATTTACTTTAAGAACAAATAATTAAGTTTTCTACTATTCGCAACATGCTCATATACATTCTTTGAATAATCTACTATTAGCTCTAATTGTTACTCTTGTACTTTTTGAATGGTACCTAATTCTATATTTATGTAATTGAAATATATATTTATTTTTTAGTTCCATACAGTATAATATCAGAACAATTACAAATATTTACATTACTTTAATTTGAAGGAATCATTTATTAGTTTGTAAAACTGTCGAGTTTGCATTGTTCGCTATCGAGTTCACTTTTTACTTTAAATATAATTTGAGAATATTGTATTATGATAAATATTTTAATTCAACTTTTTAATTGCCAGAATGAGTTTAGAAGTAATTAAATAATTTTCAAGATTTGAATAATTTACATTTACGAAAATATTTTACTACAAATTGCATTTGAATCATATTTTCAATTTATCAATTTTTGGCCAAGTATCATTAAATAAATTATTAATAACAGGTATATTTCTTATAGTGTAAAAATAGGAAATTAACTTAAACATGTATGTTGAGCTTTACTTTCAACTGGTTTGAGGCTGAAATATGCTATAATAATATACTTGTATAATAAATTAATAAAATACTACTTCATAATTGCGTGCTCTTAAACATGTGAAGTGTCAATTTATAAATGTAGTTGATAATATTTCAAGCCATTTTCACAAATATAAAAAGATGTAGTTAAAAGTTAAATTAATAACCATCATATTTATTTAAAGTGCTTTAATTAGTGATAAAATACATTTAAATAAGGTACGACTTTGATAGTATAAAATTATATTGTAAATTATTATAAATTATATAAACATTTTTCATAACATTCTTGTAAAGCACTGTTTAGATCAAATTGCTTATGTGAGAAATTAAAATACATAACCACAAAGATAAAAAAGGTTCATTATTCACTAAATAGCTAAATACCAAATATTATTTATCAAATAACAATCTGATCATTTTGAAATGTATAGCATTAAAATGAATGCATCTAACAAGTTTAAATAAATAATAAACTTATACATGTTAATTAAAATATCTTAATCATTTATTTGAAAAGTCTCCTAAATCTAATAAATATCAATTGCCGATTGATACACCTTATCTTTTTCACAGTGGCATTTCACACAATCTTATCTTTAAAGGAATTTAAGTAAATGTAGACACTTATTATTTATAGGGTTGTTTGTAAATTATTGTTTGTTAGCATTGTCGAGTGGTGTTCATTTTTGATGATTTGTAAGTCAATGCTTTATATTTGGTTAATCTTTTATCTATTATCTTCATTATAAAATTATAATTCTTAATATTTAGGATAATAATAATCAAATCTGATATTTATTTAACATATTTTTGTAAACTATTAAATGATACTGGCAATTAATGGTAGAAGTAGAAGAGTAGAACCCATTTTCTATTCACTATTATCTAAAATTCACATTTTTATCAAACGATCGAAAAAACGAAACGAAAGAAAAAAATAACAATCTTTCCAGGAAACAAGTGTACATTGGATTTAAAATTAAGTAACTATGAAAATACATAGTAAAAATAACATTTCTCTGTTAAATTTCACAAAAAATGAATTCATTTTCCAAATCTTTGAAATGGAAAGACCAAGGGCGATATGGTATTCCGATGAGGAAAGACTGGAATTAGTCAAGCTTTCTTTATTCTGGTAGAAATAGTTTGAGACAAACATGTAGGATCTTTAGTGAACGACATCCTAATTTAAACTTTTCCACCTACTGGATTAAAAAAGTTAATCGACAAGTTCAACGAAACAGCAATTTTAAGAAATAAACAAATCCCTGGAGCGCCAAGATCGGTTAACAACGAGGATTATGCAGTGGTAATCATGGCCCTCCTTGAAATTAACTCACTTCGATCGATTACCAAATTGGCTAACCTGACAGGAATTTCCAAATCATCAGTATGGAATATTCTAAAGAGCAATCATTACAAGGAATTTAAAATTCATCCTGTCCATGAACTCAGCGTAGAAGATCATCACAGGTGGATTGATTTTTGCGAGTTTATGTCAAGAAGGCTTGAAGAGGACAACTTTACTTTTGAGCCCCGATTTGAATCCTTTGGACTTCCACTTCTGGGGGACTTTACCTTCTGGGGAACTGTCTAAAGGACCGAATGCCCACCATTGGAAGAGATTCGACAACGAATACTTGCAGTTTGCAAGGCTGTCCCTATTGCTAGATTTGATCCAAGTGGGAACATAGGTTGCATTATTGTTTGCAATTTTATGGGAGACAATTTGAACATTTGTTATAAATAAAAACGTTAATTCGTATAATAACTTGATAATCCTATGTACACTTCTTTCCTGGAGACTTTGTATAATAATATTTGTTTTTAACATTTTAATTAATCAAATAACAAAATGACTTTAATAACGATTAATCGTCGAATATCGAAAACAAAAGCCGTTTTAAAGAATCAGAACGTCCCTCCTGTAAATTAACTTCATTTAGTATATTTTTACATTCCTGACTAATTGAGGACTTGGTGTTGAAAACCATTAAAGGGTAAGTTTATAAAAAAATGTTAGGCCTATTATGTAATAATTATATTACAAATATTAAATTCCAATAAGCATTGATATAAATTATCCAAATTAAAAGTATACTAATGTAAATGTGAAGAAATCATTATTTTTGTTACATTTTTCATTTTGGCTTAGGAAAGAGAAAAGGGAAGTTGAACGGGAGAAGGAGCAGGGAATTGGCTCATAGGGATTCCTTTGACTAACGGCCGTTTTAGCAAGGAATTGACAAAACCTTCAGCTTGGGGAGATCTTTCCGTCTCCCATTCAAGTTAGAAGAAAGGAAGGCAGGTGAGCCTTTTATACCAATCCTACTTTTCTCAACTTCATTTAACAATTTGATTAATCGAGGAAGATCTCCTCGATGGCGGAATAACAATTATACTTTCTCTAATACTAGTTTTATTTAAAAAATAAACTTTTCTTCTTCAGAGAGTCCAAGGACTGAGGTGAGTTAAATGGATTGAAATTATTTAATGAAAATCGACATTCGTATTCCTGAAAATAGTTTTCTACCGGATACTTATCAGCTAATTATAAGAAAACTAGTAAATGATGAATTGTTTGACCATTCAAAGGTTTTTACATTCATTCCAAATGCAAGTTTTGTTAAAAACAAAATTTAGAGGAAAAACCTTACGATTTTCTTGAATCCGGTTTATGAGTTGATGTCATATTTTAATTTTCTTATGATTATGACAAAGAAAAAGATTTATTCTAATTCATTTAATATAATTATTCAAATTTTTCAATTGTATGAATGACTATTTATCGTACATTTTATATTATTTAGTCATATATTTAGTCACTGTAATTTTGTTTCTTTTTTCTTAATAGATTAAGTTTTTACTCATTCACCTAATATATTTTTAGTTACAGGATGCCTCCGAAGAAACCTCCGGTTAAAAAAGGAAACAAGCCTTACGCTCGACCGGACCCTATTAATTACGGAGAAGTCATTACTGATATATCGAAAAAACAATGGAAAATCGGGAAATCAATTGGGGTTGGTGGTTTCGGAGAAATTTATTTGGGTAAGATATTATATTAAAATTAAAATTGTGACATCTTGAATATTACTCTTGACTGTATAATTTGATATTAAACGATGCTGAAAATATCGATATACTTCTTTAGCGAGTGACGACATCGCAAAAGGCGTGACTGACAAAGCAAACTATGTCGTTAAGATTGTAAGTTCATGGTTCATGTACAATATTTAACACATTATAATACATAGATTTAATTTAATTGTTTCATTATTTCATTTCATCCTCATTTTCTTACAATGTTAATTTAATATCAATATTATGTATAGGATAGACTGTATTAGTACATTTGGGATTTTAATTTATTTAAACTGGAATAATATTTTGCAATAATAATCCTTCTAGGAGCCCCACGCAAATGGTCCTTTATTTGTCGAGATTGCATTCTATCTTCGAGTTGCAAAAACTGAAATGAGTAAGCTAATAAGTTAATTATTTTGTTTAATTCAATTATTGAATATATAATTGTATATTGTCAAATTATTTTTATAGTTGAAGAATGGAAGCAACAACACAAGTTGGAAACTCTTGGGATGCCCAATTACGTTACATCGGGAGCTCATGAATATAAAGGCCAGCAATATCGCTTCATGGTGATTCCTCGATTTGGACAAGATTTGTATAAAATTATACAATCTAAACCAGGGAACAGACTTGGGATTCGAACTATCGAAGCTATTGCTCTTCAAGTGGTATGAAGCCAAAGATATTATAAAATATTTTAAATGCTATTTTAAATTAAAATTATCGACAAGTTAAATGTCTGAATTTTCTACTTTTCTATCGGATAATGCAATTATAAATGCAAATTAATATTCAGATCAACACATTGGAATACATCCACGAAAAATCTTTCATTCATGGAGATATTAAGGCATCAAACTTGCTTCTCGGTTATGGACCAACGAAAAAAACCGCTTCAAATCAGATTTATCTTCTTGATTATGGACTCGCTGCGAAATACATGACTCCTGAGGGAAACCACGTAACATATGGCCCAGACGCAAGGAGGGCCCACAACGGAACTCTTGAATATACATCAAGGTAAAATTTAATACTGACAACATCGCATTATTTATTATACTTAATAAATAGATATAACAAATCGTTACATTACATTTGTAGAATTTTAATAACTTTAAATTAAAATCTTTTATTGTTATTAACTTTAGAGATGCTCACATCGGAGCTTATAGCAGAAGAGGAGATCTGGAAATACTTGGTAAATAAATAAATATGACATACTAATTATAAAATTAAATACTAAAAATTAAAAATTATGCGACGTGAATTCTTAATGTATTTTGTAAACATTGCATTAAAAGTTAATTTGTAAATTAATTTTTTTATTTAAAGGATACAACTTGTTGGAATGGCTCTTTGGACAACTTCCTTGGTCTTCTAAAGATGAACCAGTAACTGTCCAAAGAAAAAAAGAAGCTTTTATGTCCAGCATAAATCTGAAAAAGATTTATCCAGTAGATATTCCTGGTAAATATTGACATTTAAACTAATCTACTTTTTCAAAGTCCCTTGTTGCATCATGACTCATAGTATTGTATATTGCAGTATTTTAAAAGTTTATTTAAAGCATTCAAAATATCATGTGTGTTTTATTCTTATCAGGGCTTGACTCTGTTGAAAAATTTCTCAAATATGTCGCCTCCCTGAAATTTGAAGAAAAGCCTGATTATACTCACTGCAAAAACATCTTGAAGAAAGGAGCAACGATGCCCAAAAGTTTGTACCTGGAGGACCTTCCTATAATTCCTGGAGCTTCTGCAAGTAGTGGGAAGGGAAAAAATACCAAAATGAAAGCTTCGAAACGAATGTCTGCCAAGGAAGATTCTGATTCCGAAAGTGATTCCTTCATCGTTCCGAACAAAATCTTTTTAAAGGAGACAACCAAAAAGAGGTCTTATTTTGTTGCTCAAAATCATAAACAATATAAATTATTTATTTAGGAATAGATTAATAATTTAGTTAAAATGGTAATATTAAATTGTATGTTTTTATTAAAGGGAAACAAGAACTACACGGAAGGTTAAAAATTTTGAATGGACTAAAGTCTTATCTTCAAATCCTGAAGCTATAATTCGTGCTGGTTCTTTATCGCATAACAGTGACCGAGATTCTTCAGCCTCTGAATCGAAAAGCTCTCCACCTATTTCCAATCCTACACCTGCTATGATTCAATTAATTAAGAAAAAACGGTAAGAAAATCCTTTAATGCCTAATCCTTTATCAGAAAAATATTTTTTATTTTTTTCATTAATTATTCATTAATGTGTTTTATTAATCTATTACATTTCTAAACTTATTTTATAGCGCCGTAAGAGTTGTAAGGGGTAAAAACATGAATTGGCCCAATATCATAATCCCAACAAAAGAAAGACTTGTAAGAAACGCGCCGAAATTTTCAGAAGAAAAACCAATGTCGACTGATGAACCAGACTCTTCAATTTCAAATCCTACACCCGCTATGATTCAAATCCTTCAAAAGAAGAAGGAAAATCTGTCTCATGGCGTTAAATTCGGCAATAAAAAGTAAAATATATTTATATTTAAGAAATACAGGAAAACTCCAAGACTGAAAAGATTAAAATGTATCATAAATTAAGATCAGAATTATCCAATATCTCAAATGTAATGTCACTCTTCTTTTAAAAGTACCTTAATAGTGTCGTCTTTTACTCACACATTTTTGTTTGTACTTATTCCTTAAAACTTTTTTATAAATAATTAACTCGTTCTAACATTAAGTTCTCTTTTAAGTATTTTAACATGTATAGCTTTTTGTGTTACAATTTAAAAATAAATTCAGTTTCTTTGCACGTATTTTGGATACAACGTTTTAATATTATTTAACGCATCCATGTTTAGACTTAAGAAAATGTTAAACTTGTAAATAAGTTTAAACGACATTTTTAATTACTAATCGTTATTTGTCAAAAACGTAAAGAAATGAACTGGTTTGAATATTTTCATAATTTATTTAATCATGTGAAATCAATATTATTTATATAGTTAGCTATACAAATTCTAAATTCAATATTTTGTATTAAAACATTATAGTGATATTCATCGATTTATTTTACCTCCAATTGTAACACTTTTATTATATAAAATGATATCTTAAGAACTTAATCAATATCTCACCTACTCTTAACCATAATGAAATAATGATAATAGTTTAAATAGACAATGATCTATAAAATAATCTGTAAGAAAAATCATTAAATGAATTCTACCTATGTGCAGACGTGTACTTATGTAATTTCCCATTGGAATTTTTATATAACAATAAAATGATTTTCAAAAATGATTCATGATGAATAATTTGCTCTTATATCTAACAATAAAGACACATTTTTATTTAATTAAATTACCTATTAAGCTTATTGATCGAAAAATAAGTTATAAAAAATGTCACATGTCTTCTTGACTAGATAGATGAGTTCTAAACTTTTAAACGGCTAGACATTAATTCGTCGAGCTGAACGTTGTTAAGTTGAAGGAAGGGTATTTAAATAAAGCTTAATAAGACCTCATTCCCGTGCTTGCGGTCGGAAAAGAGTTGGATTTTTCCCATCTCGCGCCCCAAATCGGGTTTATGTCATTTCCAGTGTTCAGGCTCTGTCAGTTTGATCAATTGCTCGTGTGTTCTTGTGAGTGACGGAGAGCCCGTTGTTAAGCTCCCCATATTATGCATGGATGAATATTTTTGGGGAAGGGGGCCGGCGGGTCTCATTACTCAAAGTCGCCCCCACATTCACATTCCGAGGATCACCGAGAAGAGGAAATAATCATACATGGGAGAGCGAGTGGAAAGTCTCCATCGGCCCTAAACTCGAAGAGTGGCAAGTCTGAGATGAGATAAAGCGGAGGAAAAGGGCAGAGGGACCTTTCCCCACTTCTTATTTCTTTTCTCCTAAATAGAAAATGAGTTTTCCTCGGACGGGTCTCGAGCGGCGGATCTTTCCTCCCTCATTCCCATTCTTCCCTTGAAGTGAATCATTGCGTCGTATTTAAATATGAAGACTGGTTTATTCCCCTGCTCTCATCACCATCATGATGATGATGATGATGCGAATGAGAGTTTCTCATGGTAAATTGACTCCGACCCGTCCCCCACACTTTCCTTAGGAGCAATGGGACTCGGGCTAATACAGTTGTACATAGATGGGAGTAAGCTAGTACGTACAATAATTAGCGAATGGAAATGTCACCACACTTTGTCTAAATGAAGTCATCAGGGTAGAGCCCTGGCCCTCTCTTACCCTTTTATTATCCTTCCCCCATTATGATATGAATTTGAGTCGTGTAAGTTCATTATCCGCTGCTTTCTTTACAACCCTATTCCTATGTAAGGAGATATTATTATGACATGGCGGAGATGGGCTATAGGCTCCAACCACGACTCCACTTAAAGGCATATTGGGGAGCTAGACGGGTGCTCTCGAGCCGTTTGCGACGGAGCCGGGCTCAAAATGTCATTCCGTGGCCTTTATCATTTTTTTAATTCTCCACCAAAGTTTCCCTCATTTCATGCCTTACTAATCTCCTTTCATGTGCAAATACATGGAGTCTCCCCCACGAGGCCCACACCATCACTTTTAATACGCATTTTTCTTTCTTCATTTGTGCATGGAGAGGCTTGTGGAGCTGGAGGGAAATGTACTTGCATAAGAGTCCTATGATAGGACATAGGAATACTTGGCCGAGGTTCTTCAAGTGGGCGCCGAGGAGCGGCGGCGAGGAAATGAGCTTTCCCCCAATTGAGATTTTATTCTTCAGTTGGCTAATGGTGGGAAGAGGAGAGATTTGACGGAATGTGGATGGGCTCCTCGTGGATGTATGCTCCACATGTTCTTCTTCTGTTTGTTTGTCGTGGGCTTATAGGGCTCCGCCTGGCTTACGACCTCCCTTCCTCTCACATGCCAACTCGTTGGGGGTTTCAGGAGAGGAAATTATGGTAAAAAATATCGGATACAGAATGGTTGGCTGATTTGGGTCAGAGGATCATTAATCATGGAGGGAAGAGAGTGAGGAGAAGGAGCTAAGAGATCATATCCTCTCCTCCAACCACCCGTCCATCTACCCATCCGTTCTGGACGGAGAGTTCGGGGAGACAGACGTGTAAAATGGTTCATCAAACAAAGCTCATCTCTTCCCACCCGCTCCTCCTTTGTTTTCCCCGTCGGCTCCATCAATTATCTCTCCGCTCCCTATCTGTCCGATTCATTAAGCTCATCTGCTCAGTTTGATCCTCTCAAATCTGAGCAAATGAACCGGCGAAAATGGCTTCAACTCAAAATGTATAACCCTCGTCACTCCAATGAATATCTGTCACATTGGAGGGAGAGAAATGAGGCTGTTCAACCTTATAGGAATATCTCGAATATCTCATGTGGTTCGATGTGTGTGTGTTCAGCTCCCCACACGCCTCAAGCCGCTTCCTATCTTATCTCTCTCTCTGCCTAATGTGCCTCTGATTCGCCTCAGCTCCCTAACCTTTCACTTTTAACTTGATGAAAAGCAAATTGATGCTCTCAAATCACCTCGTTGCTGTTAGTGAAGATGGATTGACATCTCTCACTTTACCTAATTACTCCACCTTTTAAAAGAGCCCGTGCAGACACGGAGATGAATTGTCGCCCATTTCCATCTCCATGCATTGTAATGGCCAGTCTTTCAACTTCACCCGCAGAGACACACGAAAGAGGAGTTCGACCACACATGCGAACCCCAAACTTCCGCGAGTCTACTAAAATTAATTCCTCCAACTTTCCCCATCCATTTCTTCATGGGGTTGGGCAGAAGAGAAATATCTGTATAGATCCTTTTGACACTCGTCTATAAAAAGAGCGTTAGACATTTGAGGAGCGGTTCGAAGTTTCAATTGGGCCCTAAGTCGGGGACTTGTATTTAAATTGGAGGAAGACAGAAGTAAAGCGTTAAAAGCTCTTAAAAGAATTGTTATTTGGAAAGTTCCATGTAGGTGGAAGCCGTTAAGGCAGGAGAACAAGAGCCAAGTCCACTCTCACACACATTTCCATTCGAGGAGCCTTCAAAGACCTCAAAACTTTCCTCCCCACTTACCCAACATAGAAGATCTTCCTATGTAGTTGCTTCATCGTATAAGGAATCCGGGAGCCCAAAGTTTGACGAAGATAGCTGAGGAAGGAGCAGTGGAAGAATGTAGGAAAGAAAGTAGTAGTGAAAGAGGTGGTTCTTACATATTACAAGATTCGTTCATACAGGACTTACAGATCTCCACGGCGGAATGAACCACGTAGGAAGAACCGAGGAGTTGAGAAACTCTGTCCTTAATGATCTAAAATTTATCCTTGTGCGAGGAAAGAAAGGTTGAAGAGGAAATACACGAGCTCATCTGTGTTTCCTATGTAATTTGAGAAATGTTCAATTAAGATTCTTCATGTTGTAATCCCTATATTATTCCCTACCTTCCCAACCACATGATGATGTTGGGCCATTATTATGAAAAAGAAAACCAAGGTTTCGAGAGAACAGCGAGGACAAGAAGTATCGAGGGAGAAAATCTCCCCTGTCTCTCTCTTGCCAATCGATAGGGAAAAGTGTATGGAGTCTTATATGGGCCCTATTAGGAAGAGGAAAGAAATGAGCTCTACCTCCGAGAAAATCTTTTTCTTCAAGCCATAACTCCTCATTAGGAAATGTTAACGGAATTTTGGGAGGAATTAAGCTTCCGCCAAACTTTAACTCAATTACAACCCGAACAACCAGGCATACACAAGGTCCAAAAAAGCTTGATAAATAAATTTATCTCCTCGAGTTCCATATGGGCGAGGGTAATGGCCATATATCTCGGCCCGCCGGCTGAGCCTTAGCTCAACAGTTGCCCAACTACGCGTCCCAATTCCGTCCGCTCTCCGAGAGATAAGAGGGAGGATCCCCTCAGCCTCACTTTACATTCAGATTAAGTTTCTCCCTGGACTCCACATGTTGTACTTCCCTATCCCCCAACATGCAAAGTTTAAATGTATATTTATGAAGGGTCGCATCAGATATTAAGTCCTACATTGTGCAAAAGGACCCGAGTGGAACGTCTGCCTTGTTGAAGAGATTTCGAGGACGTTGACTCCAAATAGTAGTCATATTCAAATATTCGAATCGAAATTCTTAAACTGTGAAAGCCAGCAAAAGAAGGGAAAAGGGGAATTATGAAGGGACTATTTATGCGAGAAAATGGAGAATTGGAGGAAAATGAGACAGGCGAGAGGAGGAATGAAATGAATATTAAAACTTGAGAAGGAATGAAGCATAAAATATATAAAGTTTGGGCGAAGGGGAAAAGCTTTTCTTATCGTATGGTAATAGGAACCACTTTGATATTAGATGAGTCACCCCCAACTTTCCTTATTTTTCCTCCGGAGGTGGAGGAGGAAGAAACAAAAGGAAAGTAATGAATTTATTTTCAGTTCATCGCCACTTGCTCAACGAACGATTTCCGCGGCGGCGAAATAAAGAATTCCGAGCTTCGGGTTTGTTTTATATTAGCGAACCTTCTGGCGAAATTGTGAAGGGGAGAAGAAGATTACGTTGGGAAACCTCTCTGGCTCGGTGTCAAGGAGAGACAGAAGAAAAAGTCAGATGGAAGAAATTGAATGAAATTTTTTCTCCATGGCAGTTCATAGGAAATCTTTCCATTCTCTAATTTATTCGATTGACACGAACTGATTTTAGCTCCGGAACCCACAAATTACTTTTCCCTTTTTAATCAACATTTTTTTGCCATGTCGCTCTCTCCCCCGTCGCTTGGAGTTTGAGTGAGTGAGGAAAGGAGTCGATTTGTAAGGGAAAAAAGAGTCTATTCTCTCGTGATCTCTTGCCTCGCTGATCCGTCACAATGTCCTTATAAATCTCCCTCCGCGGAAGGAAAAATAACGTGGAGGCGGGCTTCATAATGAAATTCGGACAAATTTCATTTTCCTCTGTCTCCGTTACATGGTAATTTATGTTCCTTGTTTCTCCTCGTGAGCCGATGTGGACAAGAGACGCGTCGCTCCTTCCCACTCCATTTTGACTTCATCCAAATGGATCGAGACGCCATCGATGGGAAATGACTCCTATGCGATATAATATAACATGACCCTACTACATTCATATTCCCCATGCACCGAGGATCATAATAATAATAGGGGCAGAGCTGACATAAATTCCTCACTTCTACATAAAAAGATATGTGGAGATATTGATTTCCTCATTTACCTACCCAACCTCGCCCTTCCCGACACTCCTAACACAAACACCGGGGCCGTGAATGTCTCTGAAGGGAGAGAAATGCGACCACCTTTTACGCCGTCCAATAAACCCGGGTTTTATTTCTCCGAATTTACAAGGCTCTTCGAAGGCAATCATCGGGTATCACGCTCAGCCATCGCTGGCGTCTCCTCTGCACAAAAAGGGCTAAGTGGGAAGTATTTTCCTATGCACACAACCAGGGGAGAAAGAAACACTTTGCGGAATCATAATTAGAGCGGAGATAAAATGGGACGCGAGGAGAGAAAAATGGGAATGGGACGCGTCCGTATTAGCGCCGTGTAGGGACAAGGAAACAACTCCCACTATACATCCATATTAAGGACAATGGACCTTTTCTCTCTGTCGCTAAAAGACAAGATAAGGTTTTACATTTCAGGCCAGCAGTAATGCGAGCCGGGAGTGTAAACACGGGCACAAATGGACTTATGGGAATTGTTTGGAATGAAACCTTAACAGCCCGACGCCCGGAAATTGTTCGCTGTTGGGGCTTTTCTCTAATAGAAGAACCGAAAGTGGAGAGTGTCTGGGATCGACGAACGTCTCGCCTCTCTTTTATTGACCTCAAGAGCGACAAGGAACCAGTGAGGTATCCAAGGTAGCCAGAAGCTCCTCCATCTGGTTAAACCCGCCCTCAAAAACTGAGGACCCTTTGGAAAAGTTAAAAGGACTTTTAAAGGAAAATATCCCCTTTGATTCACATAAAAGTCTCTTATCGGCCCAGCCAGCAGTTTTGAATGTTCCCCAAGCTGAATCCCTTCCATTGCGTGAGCTCATGCACTCTTTTGCTCCCCCTGACTTTCCCTGTCCACTCCTGAAGCCTTCGAGACGCAAATTGAGTCAAACTGGAAAACGAAGAAAAACGCCGAGTCCAATCATGGCCCTCTCGAAGCATCAATCCCCCAGCCCTGGGGCGGAAAAAACAGATTTTCTTCCTCAAGGGAGGAAATCTTGGAAAATTAGTCGCACATGAATTTTTCCAAATTGGTCATTTCCTCCTCCAGTTGATTTCTTTTGAGCGGGACGGGTTTGCCTTTGGCTCTCAAATGGAGGTCGAAGAAGGTAGGAGAAACATGCAATCTGGTATAATAAAAGGCTATAAAGCGTAAGGATAACTGAATGATAAGGGAGAATGCCGGATCTCCCCTCACTTCCAAACTATTGATTTCCAATACACTTTCTCTCGAGCTCAGAAGGAAAAAGGATCATTTGAAAATGATGGAAAAGCCGAAACATGGTTGATTTGTAAACTCAACTCCCTCAAATCACTCATCGGGCGGGATGGAGGGAGTTGGAGGAATTTATTTCAAGTAATTTCATCCATTAGGAAAGGGAGAAAGGGGAGACCGGAACAAATGGAAAGGAGCCGTCAAGTCGATGGGCCGTCGGAGGCTCCGCCGCTTTCCCGCCGTCCCTCAGCGGAAATGTGAGCCCAATGTTTGAAAGGGTCGAACTCTCCCGCGTCATCATCGGGAATTTTGTAATGAAATTGGAGATAACTAATGCATTTGAGACAGAGAGGTCATCAATTTGTGGCTTCACCACTCTCCTACAGGCCACTTAGGACCCAAGCGGAGATAGATGAGCTCCGACGACTCATCCGCTCCTTCCTCAAATCTCACTTCTTCGACCAAAACTTTTTAAACCTCAGTGTCCTCACGAACACGACACTAATGGCCATTCCTCATCCCCTCAATGTTTTCTGACGTTTTTTCCACTCTGCCCCTCAGGCCGCCACTCAAAGCCGATTACTTAATACTTCCCCACCAGTTTCATTTTCTCGCACTCCTTTCATTCTCTCGCTGGACCCGCCAGTTGAGGGTATGTGTGCGTATGTGTGGGGGTTCCCTCGTGTGTCGGAATCATTAATTATTGTTAAAGCTGCTCTGAAATGCCCGTCCGTTCACCTCGGATTTTCTCCCGGAGGATGATGGGGCCAGGCGGGTAATCTGTCCTTTTAATTCGCCCGATTGAAAGGGAGAATGGAGTCTGAGGAGCGAGACAGGCGATCCCCTCGATCTGAATCATTGTCACTCTTTGTCGAGGCCAGAAAGCTTCTCTCATCTTTCTCTCTTTCAACCCGCGGTTTTCTCCCTAATGCATTGTCTTCTCCCTTCAATGATCTCTCCTAATTATTACATTACTCTCGGCACAATCAAGGGGCTGGTAAATGGGAGAGGCGTAGAATTTCCATTAAAGCCTAAAGAAGTAATTGAATTCTCATATTCCATTATTGATGTTCAACTCTCATATCCACAAATTTCCTCTTAGGAACATTCAGGAGATCATGATTAAATAGGACTCTTACGTGTAATGGCCAAATAATGGTGGATGCGTTATTTGTTCTCTCATGTTCGGAATAACCATTTGAGATCATCTCATTAACTGACTCAGCTCAGAGATCCATAATTGCTTCACTGGGGTTGAGTCCTTGGCTTTTCCCAAATTCCTTCGAATCCGATGGTTGTCAAAGGGTAGAGCCCAATTGAACCCGCGATCGAATTCCGCCTTTGAATCCGAGGGGCTCAATATTCCCTTCCACTCTTTTCAGATCCTTTATATGTTCATCGTTAGGAGTCGACCCATTGTGTTTGATGTTTATATTTATACAACACGCCAGAGACAAGGAACGATTTGAGGAAAGTTTGTCTATTTCCTCCAGATTTCTTCAATTCTCTTGAATAGAACCCCCGAACATGATGTTGGGCTTCGAGAGGGCCGCTGGGGTCCAAAAGAGGACGGATCATTGAAAGGGAATAAAAGTAGAAGAGGAAAAGCACTATCAAATTAAAATCTTGGCGACGACCAAAGTATCTCCAATTCCCTGGTTTTATAGGGCGGATGAAGGAGCAGCGTTTTGAGCAAAAGCTGTTTCTTCTCCGCCGTGCTCTCAAGACGGAGGCTCGGAATGAGATACTTGGAGAAGGGAGTTAAGTGCTCTTCACTCTCTCCCTCGTCTCTCATCTCCCCGCGATTCTGAATTTGAAATGAGGCTCAGACTTGTGAAACATGGAAACCTCTATAAAGGCTAAATATCACAAGGGAAATCCATTATGTTAACGATCATTTTAAAATTAGGATTTTTATTTTTCCTCAAAGGGGAGAGTGGTCCTTGGAGTACCTCCAGTGCTACTTAAATTCATACTCTCTTATTCAGTTTAATCATCCGCTACATCTTCCCTCATAATCGTTTGGATTATTTAAGCCACCCTCCACCGCTCGGATCTCCGGCCTCCCTTCCGTAGGTATTCCGCCCTGCATGAAGGAAATGACAACAATATTCTCTTATTTATAAGGCTGGATACCCGAGGAAAAATTTCCTTCCCTATCTGCTTATTATAACCAAATCCCGGCTCGTTACATTCTTCAACCATGTTGGTCCACATGAGAGAAAGAATTTCTTATCATGGAGGAATTCTCCGCATTGGTCGAGTTCACAATGAGAAGATGCTCCTTATAACAGACAAATGGCTCATATGAGAGATGTTCACGTCTTCAAATGCTATACTCCCAGACAGAACAATTCTATTCAGCTTTTGTAACATGGCATTATATTGTATTCATTTAGTTAGTTATTTTCCTCAAAATTATATTTTCCCTTGTGTTATTAGCATTCGGGCTTATTACAAAGCGAATAGTATAAGAATTGTGAATATTTATCTACAGCTTTCGTATGTCTGTGCATGGAAGGATGAATAATCCGCATGTTCCAAGGCCGCTTGTGAATTTCTATTATATCTTGCAATCTTTGATATTACATTGCAGTCGGAGCACGTGAGGGCATATAAATGATACATTGAATGATGTTTAGAAGAGAAAGCCAGAGAGGAACGAACGTCAAAGTGGAGCAGACAAGTAGAAAATCGTATATATAGTTGAAGCAGAATGAGAGGGCTTGTGGAAGCAGCCGTATAAAAACGTCTCGTTTCTCGGGGAGAGTGTGTGGGATGAAAAGCCACTGAGATTTCTCCGTTCCCTTTAAATGCCAATGACCAGCGGAATATCACATTTTTTATCGTTCTCTCTGAGCTTCGCCTTCTCCTCACTTTATTCCCCTTCTTCCTCATCCTCTCAAAATTTTCACTCCCTTTTAGTGACAGGGCCTCGAAATTCCTGAACCATGCGGAGTTCTTCCCACTCAAGTTATCACGTAGGCATCAACCGTAACAAAGGGGGAAATAGGTGGGTTTGTGAAAGTAAGATGATACTTCTTCTTTTCCGAGGGAATCTTTGGCTGCTCAACCGAGAGAATCTCGTTCCTAAATCCCATCGTCAGCTTCGAGAAGTCAGAATAAGAATCTCGAGGGCAAAATGCATATTCAGCACTGGCTCCATTCAAATCCTACATTCTTCCATTCCGACTGTTGACACTCCGACTTTCCCCACCTTGGAAGGAGGGAAAGATGGCTGCCTTTGAGAGTCTGTGTGAAATTTTGAGGGTCTGTGAGATGAAGAATGGTCAGGGAGTGGGAGGACAGTTAATGAGTAATTTGGAAATAAAAGGTCCTGGCTGGCTGGGGAGCTTAATGGCCACTGACGGCGGCGGCGGTCGGAGGAAATGAGGAGGCTCGAGGAGGCATAGAGATGAGGAAATAAGAATGATTTCCAAGCCTCCGAGTTCCTCTTCCCAGTTCAAATGAAGAGAGAGGGAAATCCCTAGGGTGCAAGACATCAAGTCCGAAAGGCCTAGTGGACGGACGGGCTGACAAAAATAATGGATGGTCCTTTCGCTACTGCTTCTCGGAAAATCAGAAACAAACTGTGTAACAACTTGGATAATACCCGGCTGAACCCGCCTCGGAGTGTGGAGTTGGGCACTCGAGCCAGGCATCCCTGCTGATTCTCTTTCTCACTTCAAACGGCTTCCTTTCCTTCTTCCGAACCAAATCCAATCCACATCAAACCGACAAAATATATTTCATCTCATCATTATGGTCCCCATGACCCCTTTGCCCAACTGAGGAACAAAATAAGAAATCTTGGGCTTTTTCCTCTTCCTATCCTGTAAATGCTTATCCACGTTTCAATTCCACTCTCACCACTTCCTCTCATTGTTTTCAAAATAGATTATTCGGGGACTTGGCTGGCAGAAAAGACTAGAGGGACTATTGATCTAATTCTTTATTTGAAAAGTGGTCGATTCCGCATGGCGGCGACCAACTTGACTCCCTACACTCTTTATTGGATTCACCGGCTTAAAAAATTCAAATTTAATATTATACAGATACACTCACTAACTCATTCTCCTCCATTGATTTTTATCTTTTTTATATTCCCCTACACTATAAAATTCGCATAAATCCCAATATTATTTTATCGTTATTTGGATACTTTTATAATAAGATACTTACCATCGTAAATGACGAACATTTTGATTTTTTAAAAAATTATGATCAGAATTTTAATATTTATAAATTATATAGTAGAAACAATTTGAACAATATGGAATGTATTATTTGTAATTTCCGAGATCGATTTTACGTTTTTTATTAAAATTCTCATAGCCTTTTATAAAAACCGCCTTATTTATTATCATATAAATGTTAAATAAAGGTTTCTAAATAAATTAGTCACATACATAATATTGTATGCATGGATGGTCATTCATAAGAAGTAAGTAAATGCCACTGCATTCAACTTCAACTAAAGGAAAGTTAGAGAATAAAAGCCTTTTCATCGCGATGTCATGTGAGCTGAAATATGAATGATATGTTAACAGACTCATTAACATGAATCGATTTATTAAAGAAAGAAGGGGAAATGGACTCGTGAGCGAGAAATAGATGAATAAGAGGGAGAGCATTTGGAACTGCTAATCGCTTTGCCAATTTTTACCATCAACTTCCTCAATTTTTACCTCAATAAAATATGTATAATCATAATTGTCATCTCCATTACTATCTTCCATTCAGGATTCCATCCATCTAACCACGATTTATGTCCTGGCAGTGAATAAAAAGAGAAAGGAGGAAAGAATGAATTTTGGAGTAGGCATTAGAGTCCCCTCCCAGACACGGCCCCTTTCATTCACCCAGACAGCCGACCAGATACGAGAAAGAAGTGGTAAGCGAATAGATAGGAGAAATTAAAAAAATTCCCTCGATCTTCTCATGGAACCATTCATATTTTAAAAAGGTGAATTTAATGCTACTCGTCTCCATACACTCCTTATATAATGTGGTATGTATCTTGTGGAGCTATTTATAATAGAGCTCGATTTTAAGGGTTCGCTGAGGCTCATTTCTCTTTGCGGTTTGGGACAGAACCCAACGTTACTTTTTCATATAACAAATCGATTTTTTTACCTTTGAGTCTTCAAAAGCATAGGAGTCAAATCTTTTGAATTCGAATTTCATAAGTTACTATTCCCTCTCGACCAACATGTAAGATTTACAAAATCCTCATTCCCCAACACTTATGGAAAATAATCTATGGGGCTTGAAAAGTTGCCAAAGCTAATAAATCTAATCTCTCTTACACAAGAGATCTACTGTTTTTTTTATTTTTTACACAACTCATGCCTCCTTGAGTTCTATGCAGGATGGGAAATATATCTAGCTTCTTCAACATGCACACTCCTTGGCTCTTAACTTGCGATCCTGAACAGGTTGACTACAATGAAAAATGGCCCCAACCTTAATTTCACATTCATGTTGTATTAGGGGGTTAGGATTTGCCCTCACTCTTCCGTATTCTGCCCAATTTATTTTTTGAGAAAAAAAACTTGTAATAGTTAAATAATTAAATTACTTTACCACAATATAAATAAGTGTAAATAAATTGACTGCAATAATACTATACATAAATAAATATTTACAAGAACGCAGAAGGGAGAAGTTGAACATAGAAAAACAACATTTGCACTGAGGAAATTGGAGAAGGAAAGAAATTGGGAGAAAGTGGACTTTGTCACTCCCAATGGTTTGGCCAATGTAACGTAAAACTTCTTTCTTTATTTAATGGGACGGCGGGGCCTGTAAAGGCTTGAAGAGTAACTAACTTAACTTGTTGGGGGAGCCAAAGGAGATCTAACGTTGTAACATTGTAAGGAAACTTTGTGCTGATTTTCCCTCCAGCCTCGCCTTCATAGCCACAATTTTGAAAAGGCATAACACTTGAAATAAAAACAGAAAACTTTTCCCAAAGACTGTCTTTTGAAGATACATACATAACATACATACACGCATACAAGTTTTACCTATAATTCATGTTTGTTTGTATTTCAACGGTCGGGTCGGGAAGTGAACATTGGGAGGTTTTCCATATTTCCCTTCAACCGCCGGCACGCCGTTCTTTGAACCGACGTCTCAGACCGTCGAGATCAAGTTTTTTCTCTTTCCACTCTCATTCTTATTACTCAAATCTTTCTTTGCTCTCCGAAATGAAATGGAAGGAGCAACAGTCAAGATAAAATATAGGATCACATCATACTCCTCTGCCCCTCTCGCCGTTCTTTATTACTTACTCTCTCAAACCTAGGGGTTTTGGGCGAGGGTATGAAAGTTTACTTTCTCAAGCCGGAGTGAAAAGACAGGATAAATAGAGATCCATTCATCCTACCTCAGCACATCCTTTTCAACTCCTCCTTCAAGAGGTTCCTCATTTGTATCAAAGGGCCACCTCCTCGCCACGAACTCTCTTATGGTGGAGGGATATACTTAAGTCGGTTCTAAGCCGCCCATTCCCACTCTCTTTAGATTGATTTCAATTTCAAAAAGCTATGGGGCCCCGCCATAAACAATTTACGCTCCAGACCCCATTGTTACACCACGATCTCTCATGATGAAGTAAATAGCGGGAACCAGGATTTATTGAAGGGCCTCTGAAGAAGACGACACACGAAAGAGTCCTTTTGTTCCTCACAACCCTAATTATGAACCGCACAAGGACCATGAATAAACGAGTGGAGTGAACTATTCATTTCAAATGGCAAGATTGACTTTCCCCTGCCTTCGGGCAAAGACCATTAATAGGGAAAACCTTCTTCATACAAAATTTCCCTTTATCTCATGGAAGATGAATCTACATCCTCGGAGGAAAAACAACACACATCCTCCCAAATCCAATATCTTCTTTTTCATTTCATCCATTTAATCTCAAGGAGAAAACCAATTGGCTTCTATTGTGCTTCTCTTTACAATCCTTTTAAATTAGCGGTCGTATATCTTGATTTGACATTTCCTTTTTAGCATTGCCAATTTTTAAGGCCTTACATTTTGGAATTACAGCATTTTTCGAAATAGCAAAAACAATTACAGGAGCCATATACTATTTTAAATTGTAAATTGATGTAATTTATGGTATTACTCATGAATCTTTAACCAGTTTACCATTATGCCCTCAAAGCAGTTCAAAAGTGATTTATTGCCTAAATAATATTTTCCACGTACATTATGGTTATTTTTAAAATTGAATAAACATGTAATCCATTTCAATTCAAGTCAAGATGCGTTTCATAGGTAAACCTCCCATTTTCAGCAGTCTTTCCTTAAACCAACGTCCTTCTGGCAAAATAAATAAACAAATAAATATAGTGGAAAAATATTTAATATTCCACATTTTTCTTTAATAAAAATAATTTTCCAAAAAAAGTTTAAACAAATTCAAATGACTTAATACTACCTATTTATATTATTAATAATACTTTTATAACTTAATATAAATTTATGAGTTAATGATGCTTTACTTTAAGTGGGAGCTTTGCGCACGATATACATAGTATACTCTCTTTGGAAAGTAGGCTCTTCCCGCTTTTTAGAACATCAATTAGATTAACATAGTTTTAATTGCGATAGATTATAATTATGTTGATCTAAATGATGTTCTAAAAAGCGGGAACTCAAGAGCTAACTTTAACTTTTCAACGACTACAGTTTGTTTGGTATATGAATATGTAATGTATTTAATACTAAAAATAAAGTACGACTTCTTTAAGTGTGCGTCAAATTCTTCATGTTTACAAATTAAATTAACAAAATTAAAGTTAACTTTAAAGAATTTTCTCAAGTCAAACTTTCTGTTGTGAAAGTTTGGAAGTGAAATCCTACATGAAAGGAATTCTGTGGTTTCTCGTTGTTTTCCCTTTCTGGTTGACACCGACTGTTCCATTCTGACAACCGCAAATTGAGGTCAGGCGTAGCTTTGGTCCACATTCACATATGAATAAATTAAATGACAAAACAGAGGAAAACCAATTTTGGAGAACTAATGGCGAGTTATAGGAGGAATGTCAGAGAGAAAGTTCATCTTGGTCCCACACTGTGAACCTCCGACCTGTCCTATCATTCAAATCCATCTACTCCTCTGGAGTAACATTTTAGTTAAATGTATTATGAAATATACCCCTCTCTTGCTAATTACATCTCATTAAGTGTAATAATGCAGATCCAATTAACTTTCTATAATTAAATCTCCCACAAAATGAAAAGACTCAATTCCAAAATCATCCACAAATTTTAAGTAATACAAAGTAGGTACTTTGTTTACATTTGGAAGCACAACCTCATCATAAAATCAATTTACTTATACTTTTGTGTGTGCGTGTAATGCTCGTAAGTTTGGAAGGTATAATGTTGTTCATGGTCGGTTTTATCTTTCATGTTGACCGAGGAATTTGAAAATTTGTATGTTGGGCTTTATAAAATTTGGTGGATATGTTTTGCTTCCCATTTATACAACCATTATTCTTCGGATCATATTTATTAAGTAAAGCGTACTTGGAAATTCATCCTATCTCTAACACATGCACGACTAATCTCATTCTTCTTGTTGGTGGATTACAAAGAGAATGGGTTTTGTTCCAATTTCCCTGTAAAACCCCTTTTGTCTCAAATATTACTTTTATTCAAACCCTCACCCGAGTTCACATTTTGTTGCTCAATCTCAATATGCCTTTTGATCAACGTTTCTCTTTTCTGAAATAATGGTTGGCAGAACCCAAATGACAAATCCCTAATTTATATTCTATTCCTATATTTCCCCCTATTGCATGCGTTTAAATGCTAAGTATTTAATAGAATAGCGTAATTAGATTCAGGTAAATTGGAAACTCAATTTTCTTTCCTCATTCATTGTCTTTAATCTATTTATCTAATAGCCAATATACATACACTACTCACTATACATATCTCTATAAGTAAAGAGTGAACCTCGAGTATAACGTCGCTATTAAAACAGGCAACAGAAGTGTCTTTACATTAAAAGTACTATCTAACATAAGTATACCTACCAATGTACCAATATAATAATGTGAAAGTGCTGTGCTGTGTTATTTATCTAGTTGAAATCTGTGCTTTGTTGTTAGTAGTTTTGAGGATGTTAAGGCGGAAAATTGATGATAAAGAAGATAGGGATTAGTAATTTCAATTAGCAAAACACTTACACAGATTCTCTTACGCTAAAGGGCTTAAAGTCTGAATGCACTACGCAATACTAACTTTTATGAGGGTAGTACATATGGCAGTACATACATATATTGAAGTACATACGAGTACTATATACAGGAGCTATACTTGACATAGACTGATAAACTAAATTAGGTAAATACTTTACCTAGGAGGGAATTGTTGAGGGGAAATGTAAACCTTCAATAAATTTCCTTTATCTGTAGCTTCAAAGTGGAAATTTCCAAAGGGTCACCTTTCACTTGCTTTTGAAGGGAGCTCATTCCGTAAAGTTATCCTGTTGGAAACTCCTCGTTCCAATCCCTAATGAATAGAGAGAGACAAGTTAGTCTCGTAAATACAATCCGCTGGCAACATCTTTAATTGAGTGAATAACTTTGTTTGGAGATAAAAACCTCTCCGATCTTTAATTTTCTCAGGCAAATGAAAATTAAGCTTATCTTGGATGGGAGATCCGAGATTCTCTTTATTTGATTGGATTTCCTCGGAGTCTTCTTTCCTAATTGCATCCGCACGGGAAAGCATATACACACACCATTGTTTTCTTCTCGGAAGTGGAGGAGATGATTCTTTGGAAGAGCAAAGTGTCTCTTTCCTCTTCCGCCGTGAAGGAAGGTAATTAGGTTTACCTTCTGGATGATTACATCCGGACCATGTAGTCTGGTGTAAACCGAGGAGCCGTAAAAGGAGATGGAGGACACCAAAGTCCCATCCTCATCCTTACCGCCCAATATACCATTGGAAACGGGTCTCTTCGGATTCCGCTTATACAAAGTAGCAAGCTCTCGACTGCTGGTTCAGCAGGTCTTTCAGTGGCAATAGTAATGGCAATAACGGTAACGACAAACTCCGGCTCTTCTAAAAGTGAATGAGTTGAGCCGGACACCGCCGCGAGAGGAGGAGGAGACCAAAAGTCCCGAATTCATTATCAGAGAAAGGACTGTAAAGGGAGGATGTAAGCATTTACTACTCTTTTAACCCGACGAGATACGATCTCGTCTCACTTCCAAGATTTATCCGCACAGACCGACGCTTCGAGATAAACCGACGATAAGGTATTAAATACATGCTCCCCCTCTACCCATGACGCTCTTCAACTGCCTCTTACTTTTTAAAGGTCATGAACAAAAGGCCCCCGCTTAATCTCTGTTGGAACAAAGAGTAAAACTTTTAGACTGTTACGACTCCCCCAAATCCACCGCTTAAATAACATACGTTATCGATTTTTACATCATTTTACTTACTTCAAAACTTTAATAAATATTTATTAAATGGTTATTAATTTCATCATTGGAGAAATACGGATCTGTAATGTATGTACTACATAACCAAATAAAAGAAGGCGCGCTCCCTTGATAACACTTTTCTCTTTCCTTATTTTATATCTTCATTTTATTTCTCACCAATGGTTATTTATTTATTTTTTATGATAAATGGGAAAAGAATAAGTAATAAAACAAGGTTTAATTAATTTAATAAGAATTAAGTCTATAGAAAATAAAAGTGTCTTCGATGGATAAAAGGGTTAGGGGGCTCATTAAGGCTAAAGCGAGATAGCACTAAATATTAGCATTTTTATAATATTTACATACTTAATATAATTTCAACTTACCTAATATATTATCTTTTTATAAGTGAAATAAAACGCAAAATACATTTCTATCTAACTATAAGAAATATAAGTACAATTAAACTTTTATTCTTTTATATGGTTGAGTGGTACATTATATAAATTTTATAAATGTGTATTATTATATAATTAAATGGCTTTATTGCATAATACACATACTTAATGTGTTTGGGTGTGTTTTGTTCCATTATGTGTTTAGTAAGTTTTGTGTAATGAATGGTAATATCATATTAAACTTATCATCTCAATGAAAGAATGGAATTTAGACTTTGGAGAATGTAAAATATTAATTATGCAAATTAAAGTGATATTTAAAAATCTTGGGCCATTTGAGCTAGTCAGGAAAAATTAAGTGAACAATTTTGAAAGGATCATAAACTGAAATCAAGTTTATTAAACATTTACATTTCATGAGTAATAATGAGAAGGAGGAGGAGGTAGTTAAGTTCTCGAGAATCTTAATACGCCTTTAACACTCTCCAACTCAAATTTTGAAGAGCACATGAGAATGATGTGGATGTGAGTGATGAGAAAAAGTCGTAAAAGATTTATTCCGGAGTCATTAAAAAGAGAGAATTTAATAGAAAGAGCTTGAAGGAGTCGGATTTAGTAAGAAAATGAAGGGCCAAAGTAGAAATGTCACGGAGGGATCGTAAATGAGTTCCACTACTTCATTATTTTAATTCTGTGATCGATCCAAACCTCCTCCTGATGAGGATGATGAAAGGGAAAAAAGTCAAAGAAACCTTGTTAGCCCATCTTGAAGGTGTGGCAGGGCGAGAGGAGCGGCTTCCTCTTAATGCTAATGCGAAAGTGAACTAATGTTCTCTCTCGTGTCTCCTTCTAATGGACGAGAATGGGGGCGCTATCTGGAGATAAGAGATACTCGAGGAGCGAATGAATAGGTGGAATATTTCATTTTCCAAAAAAGACGCCTTCCTGCCTGAGAGTATCATCATGTATCTTGGGGAGGAGATTCCCGCGTCCCACCAATGGACCCAATGCTTCAGATCAAGGGGAGAGAAAGAGAAAAAATAGATTTCTGATGAGTCCAATGCACGCATCCCAATTTTCGCAATCTCTTTCGACAGAAACTCATCAGGAAAAGTTATTTTTTATGCTCGTCTCGTGACTTTTTGCCGTTACATGGCATTCGGCCGAATGGAAATTCAACCTTTTCCTTTGGGCTGAAGGGGAGAAAGTCGGCCGAATCCCTTCACACGGCCAGAGTTATGTTGTTGAGAAGTCGCTCTCTCATTACATTACACTTTAGAGCTTCATTACTCTCCCGGAACCAAATGCATATCTGACAAAGATTCAGCCAATAGATAAATTATTTGGGCGGGATCAATTCATATTTCCCATTTGAAAAATATTAAGAATGAAATTACGAGCGTCTTACATTACCAAAATGTACACAATTGGCTTTTCTCTCCATCTCTATCCTTGGTCCATTAACCGATGTGGTCATGTGGTTTTCTCCATTACTCCATTTCCCAAATTCACATTGGTAAGAAATCCATTTCCCTTACGTTTAGTTCTTTTCTAACACGTGTGTACTGATGTAAGGTATACAGCCAAGGAGCGATAATGTCGGAGTGAGTGACGAATTGACAGGATTCCGCGTGCTTCACCAGACTCAAAATACCTCTTTGAGTCTTGAACTTAATCTAACATGCTAAGCGAGTGTCATGATGAGAATTCACATGTCCTTGTCTACTTTTCCTAGGGATGCTCTGGGGAATGAACTCTGGTCGTGTAGGGATATTTCCTGCCTCACAACGCCTCTTTATGCAAATGTCAGGAACAGCTCTGAATGGCCCATGGACTTTTAATGTCTTTTAAATGTTAAAAGGTCTTAACGACGAATGTGGATCCGTACCATCAACTTTGCCCCGCTTGAGAGAATCTCATCTCGCTTCGAAAAACTGTGTTTATTTTATAAGACCAAATGACGCCTGTCTCTTTACTCCCCTTCCAATAATCCCTTCTCACTTTTTTGTCGATCTCGGCCTCGCGCCTCTCATTACCCTTTTCCGCCTCCAAATCGCACTCAATCCTTAAATGTTCATTCTCGGAAAATCTATTCATGTATGTATGAACTTGTGTGTTAAGCACGTAGATTTAAATTGCTAATTACGTAAATGTAAAGTAGGAATGACATCGAAACGAAAGCTCATTAACAGTTTAATGACAGAAAATTTGCTCATTAGGGCTCCCTTAGTTAGTCTATAAAAACTCAAATGGTAAAATATTCTCAATGTTATCTGCTCTTTAATACCATTTAATATTCGAGCTTGAAGATGACAATGGGATGATCTTTTCATCTTTTATGAATTACTTACATTATTCATAGACGATTTATTTTGATTGATAATGAAACTAAAGGAAAATAAGACGATAGATTAATTTTTTTTAAATTACTACCTATTGTAAAAACTGGTAATGCAATTAAAATTATGTTTATGAAAGCATTACATGGCCTATACCTTCTTTTAATAATAAGATTTATAGGTACATAATAGTTTATAGTGTCCTTTACTTCTCTATTACCCAAAATAAATTATAGTTTGTTTAATTAACTAACATCAAACCATCACAAAGTAGAGATTAAAATTAAAAATTTGAACTGACTTGAACGTATTTATACAAATGATATAAGGCTTGTAATGAATGGAAAAGCTAATAAGGGATTTTCGATTAATCTTAGTCAAAAGAAAATAGGTGCATAATGGGTGTGGCATAAATGGAGAGTGTAGAAAGGGTCGAGAAAGGAAAGATAAGCCGTTGGTTCGACTCCACGAAGAAAACCATTGAAGAGACAGATTAAATATTGAGGATGGTGAAAGAGAAATAGGGCTTTGGACTTTGGAGGATTAAATCTTGGAGGGAGCGTCGGAAAATGAGGACTGATAGCAAGATGAGAGGATATTGAAAATTGGGATTGAAAGAAAGGCCACGTGAGCGTATTGAAGAGGAGATTGGAGTAGATGGGGAATGAAAGTGTGTTAGAGGATGTGATAAATCTGAGTGGAAGTCAGATGGGGAGTTCATATGGTCGAGCCAAAGAGAGTCCCGGGGTGATCTGTGTAATGTAGAGCAGGGGAAGCAACAGTGATTATAGTGAAAGCGCACTTTCCTCTTTCCTAAATCCTCACCGGGTGGATGAGGACCAGATCTTGGGAGACGGGAGAGAGAAACACGACGACGACCCTTTTCGTGAGCTTCTCCATTCCATCTTGATATCTCTCTCGCCCGCTCCCGCCGCCGCCCTTTTATTCCTCCCCGACACGGCCAGACGGGGAGTGCGAGTAAGTGGGGGTCCGTAAGTAGCTGAATAAGTTAAGGACCGGAATGTGGATGTGTGATGAGAAATTTCAGCCTCTGTTCTGACTTTTTGTGGGAGATTCGGCTAATGCACGTTTTTTCCATCCACTTTGCGTTTCGGCTCACTCTCCGGGAAAGGGAGATATGACCTATGTAATACTTACCATCTAAGCAAATGAGCCATTTTTTTCCAACCACTTATTTCCATCATAGTTTCCCCGTTCTTTAAACATGTCTGTAGTATCTAGGCACTTTTGGGGGTTATCTATCCTTAGTCAATCTCGGAGAGACGATCTCGGAACTTTCTACATGCCAGTTTGAGCCGCCACCTGGAAAATATTCATCTTTGCATTCGGTGGACTGAAGGATCCATTTTTGGAAAAGTTCCCTGAATCACTCCCTCCCTTGCCAAACTTGTTATCAACAGATTACTCCGGAGAAGCTTTTTTTTTCAAACTCATTTAAAACTCCATCCTATACCATGGGGTAATTCTCCCTAAGTGATTTACAAACTCCTCCACTTCATCTAAGAACCCTTTACAATTTTGATGGGAATACATAATAGATCGTAGAATGTGTGTTCAACGTAAACTTTATTTTTTACAACATCCGAGATAAATAACCATAAGTCTTTGCATTTTGTATAAAGTCTGTTTATCGACCTTCGGCCAAACTTTCTCCATTTCCCTCTAGAGAAAATTGATTGGGGAAATTAGGGGCCGCGTAATAGAAATGAAAGGTATTACACAATTAAAAGAGGTTTATGAGCTTTTAGGATTGTTGTTAACCATTGTGCAAATAAAATGAAATAGGAAGAGATGAAGTTTGAGCGGGTGAGGTTGAGAGAAAGTGGAGACCAAAGAGTTTTATGACATTCTTCTCCTTCCTCGCCCTCCCTCATGCATTTTTGAACAAATGCCTATCTCATCAACATTCTGTTGGATGATAATGGAAGCTTTTGAAACTCTTGTTCTCTCCCCATCTTGACCTTTTATATTCATTTCTACGGAATCGATTCATCATCATTCGCACTCAAGGAGAGCCGCTTTCATTCCCGACTCCTCATTGTATAAGTAGTTGGCGAAGTCGAGAGTCGGTCGAGCCTCCTCAAATGAGCCCTCTTATCCGCCGAGCTCTCAATCCGAATTTCAAATCCCCAGTTTACCAATTGCCTCTCCAACATGTCATTTCCTCTCGCAAAGGGTTTCCTTCGCCTCCGCCCTCACCGGATATTTTTCCTCATTAGGCTGAGTGAGTGGGAGTGCTTAGGACTCAAGGACTCCCCCACTTCATCAAATTAAGGGTGTACTGAGGACAAAGGCACCCAAGATGCGCAAGTGAAGTAACAAGGGCCCAAGTTATCCTACCGCTTTCTCCAACTCCCATGTCCAACCTCGTCGTCTTTGTCGCCCTCGTCGTCCTCGACCCAACGTGCATGCGCTGGCCTTTCCTTAAATCGAGTCCCCGTCCTGGGCCCAAACCATTATCAGTTCGGAGTGGTGAGAAGGAAGAGTGGGAGGCCGGGGCTGCATGCGCTCCTGGCGAGTCTCACGGTTCCCCGGAGGGTTCAACAAGGGCAACGGGAGAAGAGGAAACCTGCTCATTGCATTGCTCTCCTTCCCACCGGCGAAAGTTCTTTTTTCGCTCAAGCTCGAAGAGGTGAGTGATTCTAAGCCAATTTCTAAACTAATTCTCGTCCAAACCCCCCGATCGCCCAATTAAATCATTAGAGAGGGAAAGGAAGGTAATGAGGACGGAGATTAAAAACAGATAACTAATTCCATTCCCCCCATGTCGCCCAACGGAGGATTGTCTCCTTCGTTTGTGAGATTAGTGGGAATTTATGTAGAAGGGCTAAAATGTTTCTTTGATTTACTCGAGCCATAAATCATGATGGGAGCGGAGCAAATGATGCAAATGGCCCAACACGAGAGCCTCCCAAACACTTATTTAGTATTCAAAGTCGGTCCCTCTCACTCCGAAATAAAACTTGGTGAAATTGAACTCGTATATCAGATTGCATTTGAGACTCTTTCTTCCTCTCGTCCTTTTGAATTGGATTGCATTGCGTTTCAATTTCATCGGATCCGATTCAGCTAGTTCGTGGTTTCATTTCTTTGGTTTTTCTTAACAACAAGTTCCATTGTGAATTGGCTCAAGTCGTCCCTCGGCCCGCCGACACATTCCCCTGCCTCAGACAGTATCAAACACACTTTTTACCCTTTATTGTTATAGCTTCATCCAACTCGAGCCCTCGTTGCCTATCAATTCAATCGAACCATTAGGCGAGAGGAGGACTCTTCTTTTATAATGCAAAACACTCGCATTTACACACTCGCATTTGCTCTCCTATACCCAATTCAAACTTTTATCCACTCACTTCAAATCGCAATGCGGACTCAGGTCCCATTTACTAAATATCCTCTTCTCAATCCATCTTTGGGGAAATTCCCTCCACCCAGAGACGCTTTACGGCCTCTTTTTCATTAGTTAAAAACACAATAACTCTCTTCAATTCCTCTCCATCGTCTCTCAATGGGCGGATGGGCATGTAACCTGTTCCTCCTTTCACGACGCTCCAATTCACCTCAATCTCTTATCTTCCCAACGCAAGCTGAAAGAGACCCAAATAACCATCAAAGTTATATACCGTTTCCCAAATCAGTCCCATAAAGGAAAATACATGCGACTCCTCCATGCCCAACATGGACGGATCACACGTCCAATATCCTTTTCATACTTCAATTTATTTTCCCTTAGTAAAGAGTTCGGTGGCATTAAAGGAAAAGGACTTCCAAATGATCGGAGATTGTGTAGCAAACTATTACGACGTACAGATCTGTATATAACAAAAGCCCAACTCACGCTCCATATAACTACGTATACAAAATTTGTAAGTGTTGACGAGATACTTTCCTATTTCTCCATTTACCATGATATGGGAAATATTCAAACTTTTCTCCTAACATGGCCAGGGATTGGAAGGTAAAAGAAAGCATTGGTTGGAATGGGTATGAAATGTACGTGGAGCTCTTTTCTTTTCCTATAAAAGCAACTTAAGAAATTCTACCTCGTGGCTCCTCCAGTCTTACGTCTTAGTTCCCAAAGCCTCTACACACTTGAGCGAACGAGGAAGAATACATACATTCAAAATCGATTTGATAAAAGAACTGTTCTTCTCAACGAGTATGATAACGATAGACGCTCCTTTTTAAGCTTTCACTTTTTGATCACTCAGCGTCTCTCTCTCCCATTCCTGATATCTTGAGGGGAACTGTATGAATATTTTCCTCCTCCACTCTCTGGCCATTTCTTATGCATGCAATTTCTGATGATTCAATTTTCCGCTCCTGATCTATTTTTCAAAAATTGTTTTCTTTTCTCACAAATTGACTTTTGCTTTTTTTCCCACTCCCGGCCCCATTTTTCTTTACATTCTAGAATAAATACTTACATAACTCATTCTAACCAAACTTTCCCATTCGGCATTTCCCAATGGTGTGTTTGTGAATAAATATGGATATTCCCTTTTTTATCTATAATCGATTTATAATCTTACTTATGTGGCGTATGAAAGCCTCAGACATATTTGCTTATAAGAACGAATAAATTTAATTACGCAGAATTGAGACTGACAAATTGTGAATGTATTATTTACCCACAATACAAAAGTTATTTCCCCCTCATTATAATTTTTTTGAAAGAATATCTTGGTTCTTATTAAGAAATTTTTCTAACAGCAATGTTCACAAACAAGGAATTTGGTACCACACAAAAACGCACAGAGGTTTGGAGAGGGGATTAGGGGAAATTATATTCATTCACGAAAACTTTTTCCTATTCACATTATCAATCTTTAAGCCTTTGATAAGCAGATAGAACCGGAAAATATTGAATTTCTAAAATAATGAAAGACTGAGCGGAATCGATTTCCTCCCCCCAACTTTCTCTAGCAAGTTGAGGAAAAATGAGGGAAACAAGTTAGAGTTCCGGTTTGGCAGCAACGTCTGTTGAGAAGGGACATAAAATATATATTTCAAATATTCGGGTCATTCGGGAAGTGGAAGGGGCTCTCGAGTCTTCAAAGAGAGGATTTTGATCCTCTCTATCCGGTAATAGACCATTGAGAGAGAAATTGAATTTTGACGATCCAAATTTCTTTTCACAATTTATTTCGAGCCACTGACCACAAACCTGACTGACTGAGCCATTGGGTAAGCCAGGCGAACAAGATTTATTTGCCTAATTGAGCGAAATGAAATGGCAGGAAGGAATAAGGAGCAAAGGAACCAAATGAGCTTGTCAGGAAAGAAAATTCAAATGATGCCTTCTGTGTGGCGATGGGATTTGAAGTCAATAATTTACGGCTTAAGGATATATGTTTACCTAAGCAGTTATGCCAAATGGCAGTTTGGACGTTGGGATTGAGTGTGTAGGAGATTCGGGATGGAGATATCCAAGTTGCAGGTGTTTTTCTAATAGAATTGTTCCTTCCAAAAGCTCATCGGACAGTGCGAAGGAACTTTTTCTATACACCTTTCTTTTCCAGACTGATATGTTAGACATGGTTCACAGAGTGTGTTTTTCTTTAGTTTGTATCGAAAATCAATGAGCTTCATCCGCACAAAGTATAGGATTTTTGGGTTCCATCGCGGGCACCGCAGAAAGGCATACCTTGTTTGAGGATAGGAAAGGGGAGATAAAGGAGAATATGGTACGAGCGGAGTCTAATCCCTTCCCCTTCTATGTCCTGTTTGTCTTTCCGTTTCACACTTGTGATTTATTTCTCGCACGGAAAGAACTTTCGGGTGTAATTGGTCGAGAACAAATCATTTCGGGTAGATAGAAAACTAAAGAGGAAAAAAGAGGTCCTCTGGAACGAGAAATGGAAATATACTTCTGTGGGGGATTCTTATGGCCTTTATACACATTCAATCCATTCAAGATTACATTTTATAGAGTTGGCTCTCTGTCCCTTTCCCTCCACATCGACTTTATAAAATGCGGAGCATAGCGGGGAGAAATAGGAATTTGCTACATCTCGAAACAAAGCCGAGAGTCCCTCACATATAATCAAAAAGTTATTTCCTTTCTCCCAGAGAAGAGAAAGAGTTGACTCGGGCGGGCAGCGTATCTCCAATCTGATTGACTCAAATTTGATTTACCATGATTTCCCTCCTGATCTTCCCTCTTTCCTTTGGGGAATTTTGCATCTTGCCAGCCTCCTTCTCACTTTCCTGTTTACGAGAAACAAAGTCTCATCTCTCAAGATTTCCCTTCACTCAACATCACTTGAAAACTGTCATCGCTTGGCTTTGGGCATAGGTAGGGTCGCAATGTGTGTACCAAACTTTTAGAACTTTATTTATATAGCTTAGGTACACGAATCCACGTGGCTGGAATATATACCATATAATGTATACATGTATGTGTATATACTTACAATGCATATACCATATAGTTATGTTATGTATGACATAAAGAGACTGTGGGGACGACGGAGGTAGTAAGTGGATTTGAAGAGGCTGGTTTACTCCTTTTCGATTCTTTGCGCACAGATGCTATGTTTTATGCCTCAATTCCTCAGAGGCAATGAGGCGAATGAATTATTGGGCGAGAAGTGGACCGGCCTTCTTTACGAGATTGAATCTTAGAGGCTCTTAATTAGGCCCCATAACAATATTCATTTGGACAGGCCCTAAATCTCATTTTTATTACTTTTATTAAAGGGATTTGGAAGGGGAGAATTAGGTTTGTCCATGAGGAATCCCTTTATTTAGATTCGAACCTCAAATTTTGCCCTCGCCCTTGTTTATGGAAGTAAATTGGAAAGGGCCTTGAGAGACAGGGAAGTTGGGTAATTATTTTCTTAGAGCCGGGGGACTCAGATTCAAAAACTTCCTTGATTGATTTTTATTGGGGTCGTAAACTGGGAAAAGTTCCTCAGCCCATCTTCCTTGACATTAAATTCTGTTTGGAGGAGAATTATAAAGGGAGTGAGTTAAAGGAGCCCGAAATATACCTCGATCCCAATTTCCCATATAGACCCAGGAACTTTGATTTGACAGAGGCGGCGGAAGATCAAAGTCTCTCTCCAAGTGAATTGAGCCCACGGAGGGCAAACTACACGGCCGCTTAGGTTCAACTTCCCCGGCCCATCTGTTTCATCTGCCGAGTCGTCCTCGGGAGCGCCCAAAGGCGTCGGGATTCATGGTGAAAGTTCCTTTCTCTCAGAGTAATTCTCTCTGAAGGATCGACTCGTGGATTTTATTTTATTGCCTCTCCTTTCTCTTCCAAGTCTAATCCCCACCATCGGCTCCTTCCCAAAAAGAATCCGCTTGGGGCTGGAGAGGTCGGGAGCGACAGCCTATAACTTGTCATTTCCACTTCCTGTTGAGCCTTCACACTTTCCTCCCATAAAAAGCCATATGGGAAGGGAGCGGTCGTTGGAGCGGGACCTGGAGCCAAGAATTACCTCCACCTCCGCGGAGGAAGGAAGGGAAGAATGAAAGCGGATAATTATCCCCGGAGTCTGGAAAGATAAACAGAAAGGTGTTCGAGACACGGAGCACTAAGAGCCGTCTTCCTCCACTTCAAAGCCCCTTTCATAGTCGAATTCATAAAAAGAGATTTTAAATTTACTTCATCTTGTAAATATTTATCGAGCCCAAACACTCTAAATGTAAATCTCGAAAATGAAATAAAGTCAAGAACTGACTTTTGATCCCCGACGAGAAATTAGAGCCTTGTTCCGCCTTAAAAAATCCTTTGATAGCGTAAACTGTGAAAACAGTTTTCCCATTCCACTCCTTCTCTCACCACATGGCAAAAAGATCAATCGATTTAACTTTTTTCGACTCCTCCTTTCATCCACTACTAAACTGATATGTAATACCGCATTATAATTCCCCTCTAAACCCCAAGCTTTCCCTCCGAACGAATAAGGGTCGAAAAAAATTCATGGTGGGGGAAAACTAATGTTCGATTCCTTCCTCTGGACTAAAGAAATAAACAGGGCCATTAATAAAAGAGACGAGTAGTGGTGAGAACATTTTTTTCTCCAAAGTTTCAATTCGGAGGATAAACGAGGAAAATCGCATTATTTGTTGAACTAAGTTTGGGAGGAAATACGTATTTGGTGGACTAATTTCTTTCTTCTCTCGAGTGCTCGCCCCATACATCTTCCTCCCTATATAGACCCCGAGTTCACTGAGGAGTGAATAGACGACTATTGAAGATTGGGGATGGGCGCGAGTCTGTTTAGCTTATTGCCCACCCGTTTCCTCGGAGTGGAAGTCAGTGGGATGGTTCGGGGAAGAATGGTCGGAGAAGTAACTCTGCTTTCCCTAACTGCCGATTTTCCTGCAGAGAATTCTTTTAAGGAATCGACCTCGTAGCCTTCTCATAAGCACCGCTCTCCTTCGCTCTACATGGCTAGAGAAAACGGTCGGATCGAATCACATGGCGCAGGGACGAGGAAGGAAAGCAGCAGCCTGTAGAGTCTCCTCCAAACTTTCCAACCGATTTTTTCTCCTTCCCATCCTTTGCCTATCATTGGTAAGGAAAGGGTGGCTGTGGGTCTCATTCTCGCCCCACTCCCTTCACAATTTCTTAAAGTGGCGTCGCCCTCCACATGCCCTTCCCTCATAAGCCCATTTACACCGGAGAGATCTTCCCGTTCTATCATACACTCTCAAAGTGTATCTGGTCCAAGTGGGAGTTTTGTGTGGGACCCAACACCTTTACTCTCAGCCCATCAATTAAAAAGGCAATTAAAAGTTATGAACCAAATTGGCCCATTTCTTCATTTGGGACCAAATACAATCCAATTACTTATATATAGTAAGTGGAACTATTAAGTTTATATGTTGGGACCCAGGAGGTTTGAAATCACCATAATGAAGAAGAATGCCTGATTCAGCATTCCATCATCTAATTAATAGAATTAGATTTCCGGTCCTATTTGTCATCCACTTTCCCCATGTAATTCACTCGAGCACATTGTGAGGGAGATGAAAGAGAAGGAGGACGAGGAGCAAAGTGGAATCCCTCCCTCTTCAATTCTCTAATTTGGAGGAATGGCGTGTAGTCGTCGGAGACCCCAATCGCTCCGACAGAATCCTTCTCTCATCAACTTCATCTCTCTCATCATTGGCAAGAAGTCTTAGATGAGGACTGATTTTGTAATGGGCTAATTAACCGTCTCAAAGGAGAAAATGTCAAAAGAGACTTTTTTGAGCACTTAGCTCATTGGGAACAGGCACTGGGCAATGTTACGGTTATTTGTCATAGTCTCATTTTCATAACTTTGCAAGTTTGAAGATGCTCTCCTCCGTTGACACCCTTCATCTTCACATCTGCTCTCCTATTCTTAGCTTCCCGGCCGCCCAGCAATAACTCCCAACAACTCCCATCGCCCATTAGACGTCACTTCTCCTCTGACAAACTCAAATGGGAAAAATAACTCATGAATTTATTCACAACCTTTTCTTCCCCGCTTCACCTTCTCTCGTAATCTGCCTTTGAAATTATTCAAATCCTGTTAATACCGTTATGGTTATGCATAAGAATATTTCCATAATTCTCCTTACAATTTACGATGGATTTAAAAGAGCTTTAGGATTTTTAAATGCCTTTTTTCTAAATTTTGTATCTCATTTCCCTTTTTATGATTCGACCGTCGGGTCACCCTTTTCAAAAGCGAAACGGCTAACTGGAACGTAAATTTTTAATTTGGTAAGTAGGCTATTAAATTATGTACGTTGCTCGGTATTTTGATTCGCTGGAGGGTGAAGAGAACGGTAAAATATGTATGAAATATTAATGAAATATCGATTTAGCCACAAGAGGGGAGAATGATTTAATGAGGCGAGAGATACGTATTGTGTAAATGATTGGGATGATTGTTGATTGAAAATGTGGAAATTTGTGGACCATTATAAATAATAAGAGATCGTCGGATGAGACAGGAGACCAAAGGTACCCGGACCGGAGTGGTTGAGAGAGCGCCACGGGAGGAGAGAAAAATGTAAGGAGGGTCGAATTTTAGCAGAGTTTGATGAACGACGTGGCGCATTTTGCCGAGATAACGTCGGGTTCTTTTCGCAAAACGATTTATCACTATATAGTTCAGTCCCTGACGTCAGAAGACTCTCCGATAAAAGGAAGATTGGTTTTTGGCCAAAGATAACGGGCAGTGGTGATTAAATTGAGGACGGAGCGAATCTTGCTTACAAAATGCTTGACGAAGCTCCTTCACTTCTCATGAGATCCCCGGTGAAATTGGTAAGACGGAGCCGGGAAGGCTCCTTATCTTACAATGGATCTCGAGGCAGGGATTAAAAGGGCTTCTTCCCGATTCCCGTCATGCCAGCCGGCTTCCGCTTAATTACTCTTCCCAATCAATTCAATCGAGGCTGACTAGTAAATAAAAGCGACCTACCAGCCCATCCTAATCACCCTCCTCGGCTCCTCACTTTTCGACCTATTAATGCCGAGGTTGACAAAGGCATTCGGCCCACAATTTAAGCTATCACCACCCTGTGAGACAAAAATATTATATATACTCAATCACTCTCCTTCATTGGTCCCTGTCCAAATGGTCTCTTTAAACCCGGGTCGGGTTTTCTTTTCAAAATGGTAAGATAACAATTTCAATTTTGCTCAAAATGGAACATCCGTCCCCTGTTTTACAAACTCTGTTTACTCTTTTTTGAAGGAGTGGAGTGGTTCCTTCGGCCTCGTACCTTTTTCCTCCTCTCCAAAATGAACTTCTGCATTTATAAAACGAATGTCGTATGAGAGAGGGAAACGATCATCTTTCCTTCGTGGAACTCGTCCAATTCTAAACGTTCCTCTCAAAGTTTTGAGCGTGAAAAATGGAGGATTTTTTAAAAATAGATGCTTTATGGCTACTTTAATTCTACTCCTCAATCGGCCTTTAAAACCACAAACCAGTTGGGGTGAAGGAGATCTGACATATTTTACTTATTTTACATTCACTTCCAAAACTTCCAATGGTGTTCTTCAACTCTTTTACATTTAGTTAAAAACAGAAACGTTTTGTGCTCGCTTTATTTAAACCAACATACTATACATCACGATTTCATCGATTTCATGATTGTTTTTTAACTTTTTCTGTTTACTTCTGATCCAATTTCAAGTAACTGATTTCCTTCCAAAATAATCAATATCAACTTTTTACATTTTAACTTCTTGGAATTTTATTTTTAAATATCTTGTTTATTTTAGATATTGCTTTTTATTTGAGAAAAATATTAAGCTTTTATTATTTATTTATGTATTTTAAATTCGCCCTAAAAGCATTTTGTTTAAGGGAAATTTACAAAAGAGACCTAAATCCTCATACCTAATACTCTTCCAATACCCTCACTTATCCTTTTCCCCTTGGTATTTCGTTATAAATAACATCTTCAAAGTAAAATAGAAAGACGATTAAGAAAGAGATTCATGTCACAATCCAGTTTTCCCATTGCCAGACAAGTTGAATTATGTGTAATTTTTAGAAACTCTTTCAACTATTTTGGGCAATAAAAATACAAATAGAGTTTACAATAATTCCATATGTTCCTTTGATTAGGTTATGGCCACATGGGCGTTCGTTCTCATGATGGCTCTTAACAATCCCTTCCTTAGAATTAGGAAGAATGAAGCGTGAGAGGTTTGGGTCCTTGACAAACTTTTATTTTTCTCATTTTAGCTTATCTCGGATTGAATGCACGCAAATAAACGATTGGCAACAAAGGGTGACGGCCCAGCAGTCACCACTTGGTCATGCCCTTCCTGAACGGACTCGCGTTCGACGTCCCACTTCATAATCCCGGATGAGAAGGTTCGAGGAAGAATTCAAAGGTGAGCTTTTTCAACTTGTTTATTTTAACCCATTATTCTCCCTCGTGTTAAATTCCTGAGTAGACTCTCGCAAGATGTTTTAAAGTCACAAACAGAGTAGTGCAATGCGGCGAGATAAATTCGCATGTTTTAACAAATAAATTGCAAGTGAGGAAACTGACACAGGGGGAAGGGCAAATGGACTTGAGGTATTTGTTTAAAGTGAAAAATCCAGGTATTACTCACCATTTAATTTATTTAACTTGTTTATTCTAATTTTATAAATATTATAAGGTAATTTTATAAATTGTTTGTTTATTCATTTAAGCACATGTTGTTTATTTGCATATAATTATTTATTATCATTAGTTTTGTCTGTGTAAACATTTGTTCTTTTTCTGTGTAAGCAGAGGACGACAAGCGATTAAATTTGCAATAACTAAACTGAACACTTGTCCAATTTAAAGGGAAAAGTTTGTTGAAGGTAGATCTATTTATCAGAAGAGGGAATTGAGACTTAAAAAATGAAAGTGTTCACAAGTAATAAGAGAATCGTTTTTTCGCGTCTAATTAAAAATATAAAAAAACGAGAAGAACTTGATTTATCGCGTGAATGAAGGTATGTTTGCGCGTAGTTAGCCAGCCAGATTACTTCATTCATTTAGCATGGAGATTTAGATAAATGTTACAATATTTTTCACAATTAAGAGGCCGAGAGCGGGTTTGGCATTGTTTTACGCATTGCATCCCTTGACAAATGAGAGAAAAATCCAGTGATGTAAAAGTGGGTAGCTGGGCTGAGCTTAACGAGAGGCTCTCAATCGTCGTGGGAATGGAATCCTTCCCATTTTTTGCACTTTTCCATCTCAAAAAGGACTGAGATGTGGGAGCTGTGCATTGTGGGAAGAAATTTAATCCAGGATCCAAAAATGAAATGGTGGCAAAGTGGCAATGAAGTCGAGAGGAATGAGACCCGTTTTGCGTGATTGCATGCCTGAGACATAAATACAAAAGAGTTTCTCCATTCTTCTTTTTTGATTCTCTCTCCAGACAATTTACTTACTGACTCCCACCCATTGTCCACCGTCTCGAGTCATCTCTCTTAAGCCCCACGTAAAATATCCTAATAAGACTGGGAAAACCCTCTTCCCAACTGGAAGGCAGACACTTAAAAAGCTTAAACTTTGCATACCCGCCGAGAAAACGTCATAGAAGCCGAAGGGGGGGAGAATGGTTAAGTGGGAAGAAAACTCCCTTCAAAGTCCAAGGGAAGAAAGTGGAAATAATTATTCTAAAAGAGTTCCCTAAATTATAAAGTAAATAAAGTAGTTGGAAAGGGCTCTATAGCCCCCTTCATGCCTCTATTTAATGCTGATAGGGACTAGGGGAAATTATGCGGATTTTTCCTTCTCTCGGAACTTTCATTTTCTTCTTGTATTTATTTCCCAGAGAGATTTCCATCCGAGCTGAGGGCTTTTACCAGCTCTAGTACCATTTCCATTCTTCGCCACCACGCACTTGGCGTTCCTCCGGAGCTTCCCTGATCTCTTTGGAGACGCCGTTCGAACCGACAATTTTCCTCGAGCGGAGGAGGCTGGAAGGTAATCTCATTTTGTTTTCATCCTTTTGTGAGATTTAATCAGACGTTGTGAATTGAGTCTCAGTTAGTCGCTCGACACTCTGTGTTAGTTCCTTCTCGCTGCCTTCCCCATCCCAGGCGAGAAGAAGCTCGATTTGATTTCCCTTTTTGTCTTCCACAACACCCAGAACCACCGCAGAAAGGCTCACTTATTACAATTTCCTCCTTTTCTCATTGATGGCATTTAGGGCTGACACGAAATTTATGCCCCTCGTCCCAGTCAATTCCCTCCTTCCCTATTTCCACTTTCAAACTTCTTCTCTCACAAATAGTCCTAATGACGCAAGGATACATAAGTCCTTTTCAATGCGCTCCTGTCGAGAAAATCACTCTGCGTTTCTCTTCCCTTTTGTTCTTTTATCTTATTCGCAAATAATTATTTATTTCCAACCCACCAACTGGTCCAATCTCTCATGAATTCCTATATATGCAAATCCCCGAGTAAGTATTTACCATACGGAACTCCCTCAAGACCAAATTTCCATTATGCCTCTAATGTCGTCAACTCACATTTACAATTTTGTATAAGCAATCGCATTCATGTCGCACTCAGGGCTCCATTCCAATAAGTTACGTGTATTTTCATAATATTTCATGACTACCACTTTCAGTATGTATAGGTATATTTCCAGGATAAGGATCCTATTCTAAAATTGATATTGGTTAGATGGGAGCTGGAAGCTCTTTGGAAAATGTAATACAAATAAAATGGCACATCTTTCATATTGACATGATTTGAATATAATCATTTCTTTGTGAATTGGCAAAAGTAATAAATTAAGAGTTGGAAACGTATAAACAATTGTGAAAAGGGAAAGCATGGTCGGTCCTATCTCTTTTTATTATGTAAATAAAAAGGAGCCAACATATACTTTGCTTTTATATTTCCCTATTTGCACGAGAAAAGCTGAGTCAGTCGAATTTTGGAAATTAAATAGAAAATGTTTAGGGCTGTTGGGGGCATAAAGCCTTTCATTGAAAAATAAAGTCAGCGGAGTATTTTCGAGGAATTTCAACTCTGTTAATATTTACTATCGTGGAACCTCTCTCGAGGATCCAGAACGAGAACTCGTGAACTTGTTATTAGAGGCGGATTTGATTGCAAGGATGATGTGACTAGTACCGATTTGAGAATCCAACTCCATGTGTTTCCACTCTGTTGAGGAATATAGGAAAGTGAGGGAGTGGAACATGTGTTTTAGGTGAGATGGGCCTAAGAATGCGAGTGTTATCATAGAACTAACGGGCATTTAGTAGAAGCATTTGTTTGGCATTTAGTAGAGGCCACACGTTTTACGCGGTGCGAGCAGTAATTTCATTGGGATTTATACCTTCACTTATTATCTTGGGGGAAGATGGGAGGGAACCAGGGACTCACGACTCATCTTGGTTTATTAGGAAGAGAATCAAGGCGAGGATTTGGGGCTTCTCCGACCCGACGACGGCCCTCCAGAAGTGTCTCTTTTTTATCTCCACACAAGAATATTTCAAGCCCAGTAAAATTCGAGTAGAGGCTTCAGCACATCTGCTAACCTCCTTAAATATTTTAAGAACTCCGAATTGATGCCAATAAAATGGTGGAAGGCAGGAGGAGCGGTTCAGGAATAGGAATGAGAGCCACCGAGAAAGCGTGGCTGCCTCCGTCCCTCTCCTCCATGGCCCACCTTCGAGTTCCCATCCGAGATTACTCCAGTCGGTTCTCCCTCCTCCGACCATCCGCTCATTATCCAAACAGCCGAAATTCAAGCTCGGGGAAATCATCTTTGAGTTCATTGTGTAATTCATCTCATTGATCCAGGCGAAATCCTCCTTCATCTCTCCTTAATTTCCACTGTTGACAAATAATTAATACCTGGGTTTGTTCCTTCGTTGGGGCCCATGGTCTCGAGACATCTTCGCAGGCAAAGCTGCCGCCATTCCCATCTTCATATAAGCTTCTCTTTCCAGGGACATGCGAGAATGGGAAGATAAGAAGATTTCCTCTGAATAATTGAGCTCTCCACTCTCAATCGAAGGCTCTGCTCCTGTCTCCTCACCCAAATCCACTCGATCAGCGAGGTAAGATATCAATTTATTATGAACTCCATTATTCGCTTTTCCTTGCCCAGGCTCCATTATTCGCATTTGGGAGGTCATCATGGTATTGACATGCTTAGGATTTGAGGCTTAAACGGACCCCATTAAAAGTTATCTTCCATTATCCAAACTTTTTTGGAGGAAATATGAATTATTCTTGTGAGTAAGTATCGGGATAAATGATGGATGCCAGAGTGGAAGCAGACCATATATCCGTTCGCAAAGCAGTACTTAAGTCATGGCTAGAGTCTCGCCTCTTGACTGACGAAAAGAGGCCGAGGCTGTTTTCCAGACTTTTAGCTCTCAAGGTTCCGGCGGCGAGGGGAAGGCTGAAAAATTGAAAGATTGGTTGTTTATACAAAGAGTTGAGGCAATATCTTTAGAAATTTTAAATACAGCCTTTGATAGGGAGCTGGATCCTCCTGACTACTTAGGACCTCCAGAAAAAGAGGTTGTCACAAACAGACATAAATTGTGAGACTGCTCTGTTCCCGACCCACCAGGTCCCGGGTTCATTTATCTATGTATGTCTTGAGAGTGGTTGAGGGAGAGGATGGGCAGGATGGGAGATGAGCGTTCTCCTCAGAGTCAGCCTTCTCCACTTGGGCCTAAATCGAGAGGAAAGTGCAAAAAAAATTTGCTCACCAAGCTGAGTGATAACATATGTAAATTTATTGGTTTGGCCCATTGTTTGGGTCGTAGATAGATTACACGTGTCAAATTCACCTCTCCTCTCCCTTCCCAATTTTTTTTCTCATCCATCCTCCTCCTGCCTCCCCAATAGCTCTCCTATTTGTGAGACGGATCGCAAATCGGGTGCGCCTAGGCATTGTAATAATATGAGGTGAATATATCTTATGTGCTTATATTGAAGCCCATCAGACCGATATGAGCCATTACGTGCATAATACACTCCACGGTCCTCATTTATCTTTTATAACAGAGTTCACAATGATACACTTTATAAATGGGCCGAGGGGTGTGGGAAGAACAAAAAAATCTTTTATGAGGAGAAACTAGACACTCGAACATATAATCATTTTGGGAAGAGAAAGGGCATTACGAGGACGTGCCGAGGAGAAAAGTCAAAATACTTTGAGAGAGAAAAGAGGAGTAAAAGGATCTAAGGCCAAGGGACCGGATAAAAAGACAGTAAATATCTTTTGATCTTTAAGAAACTTGAGTTTTCAAGTTTTGAGATCGAGTTGTCGGTAAATTCTTTACTCTTCGACTCCTCACCAACTCTGGGGATGAGATGAACGGGGTGGGGATGAGGCCGTTTGTGAAGGCGAATCTTTGTACATTCCTTGCAAATTGCGTCGGGAAGAGGAGCGGAAGGGGAAAGAAATATATTTGAGCCGCTCTCAGAGCTCTGACAGAAGACACCTCTTCGTTATCGTCCTCTTTCATTTCTCCCCCAGAGAGGCTCTTGAGCTCCTCGTTGACTTGACCATTCATTCGTCTCATCCCGAAAGAGTCCCGCTGGGAGGGTTTCTCCACTCGGCCTATCATTAGAATGAAATACATTTCATATTTCATCTCCTCCCCGTCGGATCATGTGCCTCAATAATATATAGCATTCTTCACAAGAGGTTAAAGATGACCCATTCATTTCACTAACATTCTCCAGATGAGTTTCTCTCGGGGATTTTGGCCGGGAGGCGGGGCGGGCGTCTCGGCTGGGCCAATTACTGAATGTCTCTCACCACCAGGTTTTACCAATGAAGTGAATCAGAGTGAAGGGGGAAGGCCATTAAACTGAGGTTCATAGAGTTATTAAATTCGATGATGCAGCGGAGGAGAAAACTCCTTTCTCTTCTTACGATTTTTCTCGTTATTTTCACTTCCACACAATAAAGTTTCCAATATTTTCTCGACAAAGTCTATAAAGGATGTAATAATAAGGCCGTCTGGGGGCCTAAGTGGAGAAGACAAAGTTCTCGCTCATCGACGAAGAGACTCGTGAAAGGCTTTTAAATCTACGGGAAGTTAATGGGCTTATTAGGAGGGTCGTGTTGGAGCGGTAGCGCGGAAGATAAGTACGGAGAGAGGGGACGTGGCTCGATCATCTTGGTCCATGAATCCTCCTGGTGGGGAGAGTTGTAATAATGTGGAAATTGTGGTCAGTCGGGGGCTCCTAAATACATTTTATTGCAGGGATTTGGACGAGACGGGGGGACGGCTCGACAAGAGACTTATGTAATAAGAGTCGGCGGTTGAGGAGGAGGAAAATTTTTCTCGGAAGTAAATCCTCCGTAGGAGGCCAATTAAGGGACGAATTGTGGATGTGGTCGAGAGCAGCAGGAGCTTCGAAAGACGACTCCATTTGATTCTAGACGAGAAAACACGATTAATGCATTAGAGAAAAACAAGACGTGGCCATTCGGAGCGACGAGTTCCTCACGTTGTCATCCACTTTCGCTTCGGCTCTCTGCCTCTTTACGCTTTCATATCCTTTCACCTCCTTTCCTATGCCCATCCAAAGAATCCAAACTCCTCTTCCTTAAGAGTCATTGAGAGAGCATTAAGTGAATTGTATTGTATTATCCCTCCCGAGCTCCACTTCTTTCTCTTGACAAACCCAATGCGAGAATCATCTCACTTTGCTCGACGCCCTCGAATTACCAAAATCTCCCCAAAATTCACCGCAAGAATGACTCACTTTTTCTTCTATTTCCCATCATATACTTTTGTTCCTTTATTTCATATTAGATATATTAGGATATACTCAGAATTATATGAAGTCATATTTTATTAAATATCTTATATTTTATTTGATAAATTAATTTAATACCTGGAATCTAGTTTTTAATTCTATATTCATATTGTGAGAAATTATAAAATAAATTATAAGTTTAATGTTTATTTTATATTTTGGCCTCAATTTCATTATTTTATTGTTTCAATAAAATTCAAATGCAATGAAATGTTATTGAAATAGTTATGTTATGTATTTTGTAGATGGGTAATGAATTGGTTTAAATATTGCATATGCAATACTACAATTAATAGTAACAGTGAAATTGAAATTCGTATCTTTGGAAATTATCTGCGGGTTTTTCAAACTCACCTGCACGGATTTTCTGAATAGAATATAGTCAGATTGGGAAATATTTATGTGCAACTACAGTCATTAAAAATTCATCGCCATTTGCCGTCCACGTAAGATATTCACGTTTTACGAGAATTTAATAATAAAATACCTTGCAAGACGAAGTGAGTTTATAATCTTTCTTTATCATTACATAGGAATATGAATTTACGTTCTAGCACTAATCGCTCAATAGCCAGAGAATTAATATCTCATAGATGGCTTAAGAAATTTTGTGGGTAAAATAGTTGGATAAAATATTTTTATTGCTGAAGAGACATTACGAAGTTCATATTATGCATATGGTTTGCCATGCCATGTTTTCAAAAAGCCATAACATTTTGCCGAGCCATTGACCCTTTCTTCAATATCTCTTCCTGGGATTACTTTTCTTGTCTTTTGACTCTCATTCCTTCGCCCCCTCTTTACTTTTCTTCTCTCTCTTGGCATTTTATTATATTGTCTCTCGCACTCTCTTCCCTATATACATATACTTACTGAACATTATATTCCCTATTTATGATTTTTTGCATAAATTCTTCTCATTTCTTGGCTAGAAGACATAAAAATGAAGGATTTTAAATCTTGATATCTTTTATCATAAAAACATTAACCATAATAGCTTCAGGCATTTACCAATGTTTCAAAGAAAGCTCAGCATTCATGAATGTTGTCTTGAAATTTGACTTAGAGCATAAATGTCCAATGCATGAGCGAAACAAGAGCATTATTAAAATTTCAAAGTATATGCTATCCATGAGTTTTTTCTTTGAAGGTTCATATCTGTAAAATCTTCTATGTATGTACCTATTTTCATTACGCAAAAGATTACAAGTAAAAATATAGGCTTTATAATGTTTTAAAGTCCTAATATAGTATACGTAAATTAGAAAGATAATCTTTGTTTAGTTATTTGTTTTGAAGCTCCATTTATCCATCTAAATGATAATGTGAAGAGAATGAAGAAGGATGTGGAGGGAAGAAGGGATCTTGAGATTGATTCGTAACAGATGGGGAAACTTCTGGAGTAAGGACCCGAAATATCTTAAATTATCTTGTAGGTCTTTCTCTGGATTACGCCCGTGTCACAATTAATGGCATAGCTTAGCTGCCGAAACCGAAAAATAGGATACGAATCATGGTGGTAGGTTTTTCTAATGGGATGACACGACAAGTAACCACATTGCTTCAACACAATTACCGTTGAGTCGTCGAGCCTTGAGCCATACATTTCTTCCTTAGATTCGAATTTATCCTAACGATTCCGAAACGTGAGTTTCAAAAGTGAGCCGGGTGAGCCTGTGCCCCTGGACATAGGGATCTTCGGGAGTCGAGACGAGGACTGGAAGTCAAAATGGGAAGGAGGGAAAATAAGCTCAGCTCGGCTCAGAGCAGAGACTGATGAAATTAGGTGTATATTTTGGGAGTGGGCGTGGTGGGGAAGTCTTTATCTCTCTTCTGTTATAACCCAAGGGTAGTTTTTTGGATGCTGGAGGCAGATCCGGGGCTTTTTCCTGGAGAGGAAGTAAATTGAAGAGCGATCAAGACACGAGCCATCCAATCCATCAATCTATTTCAATGTCTCCTCTTATGATGGGACCATTGAGGACGGCTTCGTCTGGCTCTAGAAATTACTCTTGCTTCACCAAAAGGAAAAGTCAGTCTTCTTTCATTAGTGAAAGAGGAAGATGATGTCGTCCAATTTTCAAGAATATACCTCACATATGCTTTTTACAACAGCCGGATTTCATATCGATTCTTTTTCCAAAAGTCCTTTCTATTGTTGAACATTTTCCTCAAGGATTTGACTTGTTTTATTGTGAGGATTCTTAGAATTAAATAACATTTTATAAATAATATTTGATACATTTATATTTATTATTTTTAGCTACATTGTATAAATAATGATTATCAATAAAGTTCTAAACATAGATAAATTGATCATTAAAAAGGATATATTTTATTTTTAACTTGAAATAAAAGTCCAAATAATTAATCAATAGCCAACAATAGACATTTTAAGACTTCTAGAAAAAATAATTTTATTGTTACATATAGCTTTTTTAAAAGGATCGATTTATTTACATTCAGCTCCGTTGGTTTTCCTTTGGGTGTATCAGTTTAAAGGATTTTCATGGTAGGATGAGAAGAAAAAGACTCCAGCAGTCCATTAGTGAATCGGATTAGGGGATTTGATTAGGAGAAATTAAGTTTGTTGATGGGACGTGCTCTATTTGAAATAAATAAAATGTTCATCGGTGGTACTTAGAAGCGAGAGTCAAAAAGTTTTATTGATCTGATAATGGAATCTGAGCAGGAAGAGTATTAGTCTATAACAGATTAACCTCGCTCTATTCCCCCTTCAATTAGGCCGAAGGAGACTTAAGGCGAGGGAAGGAGGCTATAAGAACTTAAGGATTATTATTCATATGGATGAATTCAGTGGAGAGCTGTTTGGAGAAAAGATTGGATTGCCTGAGATTGAATCGAGAAAGAGAGGAGAATGGTAATAAGAAATGAGGAGCGTCACTCTCTTAAACCTCTTTCAGGGAAAGAGGAAATCTCCTTTCTGATGGCTTATAATGGAGCTTCGGTTTCGGTTTAACGGGGGCAAATCCTCAATGGGGTCTTCATACTTATATGAGCTCCTCGGCTCTGTCTAGTACTAAAGAGTAGATGCGGTTCATTCAGGGCCAGGCTGGTTGGCCCCATTATAGTTATAATGGTCTCGAGAGCTTCTTATTAGAAAGTCAATTTCAGTGAGAGAGGAGAAAATGATTTAGAGGACGGCGTTTTTAATGGTCGAGAACGATTTTGCACGGACAATGGAGAGGTATTGGGGGAAGAGCGGAATGTTTTATTCGGAAGGAGAGCGTGAAGGGTGAGGAGGACGCGGGTTTTATGTACTAAATACTTCCCAGGTATACTTCCCATATATATGAGTGTATGTATTACCTATGTATGTAAGTACTAGATAAGTAGATAATATGAGAGTTGTGGAGCAATCGCAGAGATACCTAATTCCTGAAATTTCTCCACATTTTTCTGCCACTATAAGTCATCTTTCTTTGGAGCTCATCTTCTCCCACTCCCTCGCATTCAATTCCCTCCCTCTTTTCATCAGAGACGCGGAATGAGTCTCCTATAAATTTATTGAAAAAATCTCTTTTCTTCATTCCTCTTCCCAAATACATCTTTCAGGGTAGGATGGGTCTTGGAAAACAGAATGCGATGAGTTATTTGATTCCATAAAGTCGAACCCTCCACCTGGGAAATTGGATGAACTAAACCCGTATCTCTTCCCGCATTTCTTTCCTCTCCGCCTCTCCGTTCACCCAATTCCCACTCAACCACTTTCCCTCTTTATGTTCCATCATACTCGCTCAAGATTGGGGAAAGTTATTACTTAATATTCTTTATTGCTTTCCAGAAATATCAATATTATTAATTTAAAATGGAGTCCATTAAGATTTTCCTCTTTAGAAATAACGGGAAGTTTGAAGCGGTTATACAATGAATCTCGCTTGAGGAACTCCTCTCGCCTCCCTGCCTCATTTCTTAGATCATGAATTCCCTACTTAAGTCAACACAGAAAGCAAATTGAATCTTGGATTGAACAGACTATTGATAATTCAATTAATTAAGCTTGAGAGTTTTAAAAGTGCTATTCATTTTCAAGAGGTTACGTCTTTAATTAAATTAATGCATGTACTATATGTATAATTAGTAAATGGTTGCTAATTTATATAATGGTTCAAAAATTTTGGAGAGGGAAATTTATTTCAAAGCAAGTCCAAAGTTGTGGAAATTCCTCGTTTGACGAACTTTCTCAAGGAATCAGTCAACTTTTATTCATCATTCATGGAAGGCCCAAATCTCGAGAGGAAATTAAATAGAATCATAGGGAGGGAAGTTGAGCATTTGAGGCCTTATCTTCCTGCCACTCACGCCCAACTTTTCCATGACGTCCATGAGCCATTGAGCGAGAAAATATACGCGAATGAAAGGTTTACTAAATATTATGTTCTACAGACTCCCCTCACAATATGTTCCCGAATGGGAGTTCAAATTGAAAGATAGTATCCGAAAATTAAATGGCCCCTCTCAATTTTCTAACCACGATTTCCCTTTTCTTTCACTCTCCTCCCATTCTCATTCTTCGTTGAAACACGGGAATGAGGAGTTAACAGGAAAATTACACTCCCTCTTCTTTTCTCTTGTCTCGATGTATTGATTATCAATAATCGTTAATTAGAATGGCGCAAAGTAGAATTTGAAACTTGTTCAAGCCCAACCTCTTCCATGATTTCCTTTCATATTTCATGTAATGTCCTCAAAATTTTCGACGCCCTCCGTCAATTAAATGTATCAAAAATGGGGTTGGGCAAGAGAAAGACAACGACTCTTCAACATTTCTCCTTTCAACTTTTCTTTTTGTTGAACAATTTTCTAGTGGTCCTTCCCCTTTGTTCTCAAGTTGTTCCACTTGAGATTGAAGGAGAAGAAGAGCTTTTCCCTCCGTCTCCCCGTATCTATTATCCTTCCCTCGACTAGCGACAGAGTCTTCCCCTCTTCATCATAATATTTCAATAAAGTCTGACTAAAATTAAGTAGATACTCTGAGATTGAGTTTAGGTGGCTTGTTTGTAGTTAGTTTCAAACTTTATTGTTTTTCAGGGAGAGACCTTATTAAATGTTAAATATGAACTGAATATATTTTTGGATACACCAGTAGGTACATAAAATGTAAATACTATGTATATTACATATTAAAGTTGGGCTATTGATATATGAAAATCCCTAATACAGTAATACTGTATTGTGCTCTTTGTCCTGATTTAATAAAAAACCCATTGAGAATTAATGAGGAGAAGGAAATTGATGAAAAACAAACTGGCTTGAATATTTTTCTATTCTCTTCCTTATACTATGTAATTACATGGAAAAGTAGACTATATATGGAATAGGTAAATGTTAGTTAGTAATATTTAACAATCATATCTCTCCCATGTGTTATCTCAAAGAAAATTAATAAAAATTACGAGAATCAGGATTATGTTCAACTAATTACCAAAAGGGCAGAGCTCTTCCGATTAGGATTAATGATTGGATTGAGCGAGTATAAGGGTGGAATTAGAAGTGGCTCCTGCCACGAAAGACTCTCTCGCACGCAGCCTTTCCTGTTCATCGTAATTAAAAATAGATGTAAATTACATCGAGGGAGAAGCTCCTCGGAAAAATCTACTTCGAGGTAAAATACTCGCATGGGATCAATTCCCTTCCGCCTTCCTATTTCCTTAACCTCCACTTCTCCTCATACTAAAACTACTTTCTTTTTCCCTCACTTCATTCCTACCTCCTTCCCATTGTGCCTTGTTTAACTCAACTCCGAGTTATGTTTCCCCTCCTTTGTGTCCGCTGCATACAGAATGAGTGAGTACGTGAAAGAAGAGAAATACAATTTCGATAATATTCCTCTCTAAGAAGAGAGAGCAATTGAAGGTGAAATTGAATCCATGCACGATTTGAATATTATTCTCATTATATTTCTATTAAAATAAATGGAATTATCTTCAGGTGAAATCATTAGAGATAAATGCAGAATGAAGTTGGAATGTTGTAATCTTGGGCCAATGTGGCTTTAAGAGTTTTATTCAATGTTTGCCCAAGGCTCATTTTTAAAGGAAGAGTGAGTGAAAGGGTGTAGGGATTCCAAGAGAGTTTCAGTTCATTAAGAATGAGCACTCACCTCTTTTCCATGCCTCACTACCTGACTTGCACTCTCTATTATTGATCTCTTATTCTTCTCCTATCCAAGGATTTCGTTTCACTAACATCCACATCAAAAAGAGAGAAAGACTTTCTCCCACAGCGAGCTAGGTATTGACTTTTGTGTTTCTAGGACAACCAACCAAACAGGGCTTCACCTTACCACGACCCAAACTGGTGTAAACGGTGAAGACGCCGTGGCTTAGGGCTTAAACCTCCAATCCTCCAATGCTAGAAATGGCTTATCGTTAGCTAGTGAAGAAAACGAGAATTAACTATTACATTACCGTATTACATCCCACTTTGATGAGAACTTAGGGTGCATTGGTAATTCTCATTAAATAGGATCTCATTAAATTGATGACGTAAACTACGAGCTTTAAACACGGTAATCTGCAATTCAATTGCTCGAGATAACGATAATAGTTAAATACATTATATGCCAAATGTAATTTATAAGTAATATGAGAATTATTTGGCTAGAATTTCATATTTCCCCCCTTAGCTCTATACACAATGATGAATTAAAGTGGAGCATTTACTTTGAATAATTAAAATTTTTAATTATTATCTTTTAAAATATGAATTTTTTGAGTTGAAAGGCCCGAGGGTTCCTAACTATTTTCATGATTAAATGTTGTTCATTCTTCTCGATTCTTTGTGAGGGTTGTTTTGAAATCCTGCATATATTGCAAATAGAGGAAAACCGCAGGAAGAAGTCTGAGCATCACGTCTATTGTATTTCTTCATTGGAGCCCCCTTGGCTCGGGATTACAAATGCCCGACTTGAAGAGACAAAGGAGGGATCCAGGCAGTAATCTAAATTCCATACAATGGTCTCTCCAAGCAGAGGCAAACATGCAAAAGCTTGATTAAAACCCTGGCTTTAGTCGTCTGTCTGTGCAGACCTTTCCTAATGACTCGGCTCTAATCTAGTGTTTTTTCAGGTGACACGCTCGGTGACGGCGTTGACAGGTCGGAAGAGGCTCAGCTGCCGCTCCCTGGTTTACACCTCAAAGGTAAGCGGAGTGCCCACCTTGCCACTCCACTCACTTTAATATCGCTAAAAGCCTTCATTGATGGGACTACAGATGTAATCCAAGGGTTGATAAGATAAGATGACGCATTCAAATTGAAGTGTTATTGGAAGAGGGCGGAGAGATAAGGAAGGATTTAATTAGGAGGCGTTGTAGGTGTCCCGAGACCCTTTATGTTTGTCTTTCGGAAAAGTAGGTTCTCTCTTCCCTGGCTTTTCTCCCCGGTTCCCTCGTCGTATCATATCGATTATTATTACGGCTTCCTCACCAGCCTCACTTCCCAGACGAACCTCAATATATTAACACACACTTTTACATCCATTCGGCCCTGGAGAAGGAGTTATGATGACTATACCTTTATGTACACACTTCAAAATTTGAAATATAGAGTGTAATAATATAAGCATGTTGATGTACCTTTGCTCACCTTTTCCTTCCCAGCATTTCTCCGAGACTCCATGTTGAGCCCCGACTTCTCAGAATCCAATTTCTCGAGGGTTTACATTACACTATGTATGTACCCACGCCCTGGCAGAAACCATTATTATTTTTGAAATGAAAGAATGCCTCGTCGGAAATAATTCCGCCTCTTTCCACCAACTCGCTCTCCTTCTAATTCATGAATGGGGGATTTCAATTTATGGATTTTCAGGGCCTTTCTCTTCCACAGCCCCTCCTTTATTCAGACACGTTCACCCGCACCGGGTTTTGAAGGAAAGTCTTTGTATGGCCAATGTAAAGAGAATCTCCATTGGAAGGCAGGAGTGCATGGTTCGTTGATTAATGAAATCATCATTTGGAGCCGAGGGAGTATTTTTATGGAGACGACGACGAGTTATAAAAAGAGACCTTTTCACAGATTCACTTCCCCATTACATTAAGAACCTCCTGGTAATGAGGGAAAGACATCAAGGAGCAAATCCCTGGGTGTGGAAACGAATGAGGAGTGAACCCTTTATTTGCTTACTTAAAATTCAACACAACCACTTGAATTTTAAATCTCAGGAAAAAATATGATAATCTTGAGTCATCATTTGGTAAATAAGGCCTCACTCCCATTCCCATTACTTCACATCATTTTGGGCTAAGGGAGAATTCAGCATTAATTTTGTTCTGCTTTTATCTATTTTGTCAACTTTGTCGAGGGCGATTTAGCGCCTCACCGCATTTCGCCCACATTAAATTTCCATTCTGTTGGGAGCAAATTACCAACATACCTTCTACACATTACTTCCCCCAGTTCAATGCTCATGGAGAGTGATGAACGAAGAGGGAACATTTTGTTGATTTTATGCTCACGCCAAAAGACCCACACATATGTGAAAAGCAGAAAAGATCCCAAATTGGAGTAGGATAAAATTAGATTTCTACAAAGCATTGTAAATTTGCAGTTCATATCTACCGTGGCTCATCATCAGTATTCAAATGGTCTTCCCTTCTAAATGAGGCTGTTCAAAATTTAATTTTCATCATTGATGAAATTCTCTATGAAATGATATTGAAATGCTTCTAGATTGCTCATTATTTTCCTCTGAAGGCCGATCCCCTTTCGGTTTCCTCATACTGTATTAAGGTTTTTAAGCCTTCATTTGTAAATCTTTTAGTAAAGCGTAAATATGAATGAGATTATTAAACTGAATGAATTTCCTGTGTCCTGGAGCTTTACATAATGTAGTGAACAATTATATTCCCTTCCTACATACTATGTTAAATATAACGTTCTGAATTATTTTATTTTAAGATCATATCCACATTACTGGGAGATTTATTATAAATTACATATGGTACTGTGATATTTAAAACAAATATTTAGAATCTTTTCATAATTTCATAATGCACAAGCTTGAAGCATAAATAGATATTTAAATAAATGTGACATAAATTATTACAGATTAGTATTAATAGAAAGTGTATTATCTAGTATTTTCTTTAACATATACAGATGCATTTACAATACTATCGGCACATGCCTACATGCAAGTTATAGGTTCATATTACTTCAATAGTTTTATTTAAAGATTAATAGCATTGATGATTAAATTACCTTGATGTAAACAAGACTTCTTGAATTATACAATATAGCCCACGTTGTAAATAATTTCAAATTAAATTTAAATACAAGTAATAAACTTAAAAATACTGCTTTTATATCAAATTAATCAAAGTCTAAGCCGTGGCATAATAAGTATGCTATCGCCCATACATCATATGAAACAGTAAATTGGGAGTGGAGAAAAGTCGTATTTTAAAAGAGACAGAATTAACATTCATTTTCTCGCGTGCTCCTCTTACCCTCCCAACGATTAATTTCTTTGCTCCCTTTCTCCTATTAAATTAAATAGTAATGAGTGTGATTAGTGAGTTGGAATGAAGAGGCAAATTATGATATGATAGGGAAGCTAATAGGTAGACTAATCAATATTTTTATTAGTGATACGATTACATTCTTTGGGAAGGCATTGGAATGCCGTCAGCTGGGCATAGAACTTTCCGCGGAGTCTCTCGCGTGACTCTATCAATAAATTTGACCGAACAGTCCCTGGATCCGATTTGTATAGGAGTTCAACCGTTCGTCTAGCAAATAATGCAAATTGATTCGTATACAAATTACATCTAGTTTTTTTTATCGATTTTGTGACTTCTTGTAAAGACTCCTATCTAAATATAGGTTCAATTATTCCGTGCTTGTTCATTGAACATTACATTAGTTGGATTTACGCATATTATGTATTTATAAATATTGTAATCATTGCATTTGTATAATATTTACAACGAATTTCCATTCATTCACTTTTTTATAAATGTATGCGATAAGCTATAACATGCGTTTATAAATATTTTACCTTACGTATTCAAATGTTAAGATGATTCCTGCTTTAGTCATTAGCCGATTGATTGGTGAACTGGAACATGATTCCTAAATTTTGCGAGGGTAAGGCTGCAGAAGCGAGGGAGATGAGTGAACTCGGGTCTTTTCTGTTATGGGATTTATTGGGTAAACTCACGAACATTTGGGAGGTAAGCGTGATGGATTATGACAATAATGCCCCTCTTCCGTCGAACAACTTTATAACTTTCGGATACCCTCCGCGATGTCATATACCATACATATATTTAGTCGTGTTTTTGGCAGCGAGTTGGGGGATTATCTCGAAATGGAATCATGGCCACTCAGAATTTACTGAACAAACTCGTATTATATTGAACTCGTCTCTTTTTTGAGTTCTCTTTGTCCTCCTTACGTCTTCACCACATGTTGCTTCATCGAGTATGTGAGATTCCTTGATCGAATTTTCAGATAATAGTAATTCCAAAGTACTTACATCCCCAAGTGCCTAATGCATCATTTAGACAGAGCCGCCTGGTTCCATATTTTGAGTGAGAGAATGAAATTGAGTGGGGAAAGGAGCACAATTTGGAGGCATTAAAGAACTCGAGTGTATCGATTGGTTTCGTGCGGTTTGACCAAAGGAGCCTCTGCGTTGGGCAAAGGAAATGGAGCTTGATGACCAATATTCGTTTTTCGTAATTACATTTATGCCTCCATACAAATGATATAATTACTTTTCCACTTTGTAACTTCCTTTCTCCTCCTAACACTGTAATTTGGATTCTGACAAAGTTAGTTAAGCTAGAAGCATGACAAACAAGAAGGGTTTCTCTTGTTGGCGGAACTTAGTTGATAGAAAAAAAGAAAGTTGGGAGAAAGGAAACTTTCTTGGTGAAATTGTTTCAACTTTCATTCTTCCCGAGAAGGAGGGATGAAAGTTAAAGGAGGGGACTGACTGGGAAAAGTCGAAGAATTAAATTTTTCTCCGAGAAAGGAATGAGGGAGAGAGGGAAGTTTCAATAATGAATCTTTAGGGACCTAAAAGATTTTGGTCGTGGTGAGGGAAAGGCATTGGCGCCCATTCTCATCCTCATTATTTGATTGGGGACTGGTGGGGAAATTGGGGTTCAATTCAACTTAACTAAAAATGAAGTTTACGGAGGATCTAAAAGGCAGCGGCTCATCCTGGAGAATTTCAAAACCTATTAATTAGAATGGAGGGAAAGAGAATGGGCCAGAGAGCCCATGGCTGGTTCAAGAGAGGTCATAAATGTCCGTGTCTGCCGATAAATGACCCAAATTTATATTTGTTAGTTGAAGGGAGAAAGCTGGTGGGTTTATATCTGCCCAGGCCCTGTTCCAAGGTTCGAGAGGAGCCGAGTCTGGTTCTCAAAGCGAGTGAGAGAAATGGATACTCAAGAAGGAAAAATAGACTTTACTTTCCCAATCTCCCTCCATTCCATGAACCAAATGCTTATTTGACTCTCAATTTAATTTGGTTAAAATGTTCCAAGCCGACACTCTCCAGTTCCCCCGAGCACTCCATCTCCCTCATGAGGTTGAAGACCCTGGTCGGTCCTTCATTTCCTCTCCGATACTTTGGTCTATTAGTCCCTACACTTTATTACCTGAAATCCTCCGTTCCCACCCTTTCCTCGCACATCCAATCATCGTCAGAGACGTGCACACAATCCGGAGTTGAAATGACATTTCTCCAAAGCTCTAACTTGATCCTTATTATGCTTAAATATATATTATTATACATACTTTCCTTTTAGCTCTTTCCATTATTTTTCCTCCTAGTAGCAGTCAATTTCACGTCTATGCAATTCCATTTTTATGTCCCCCATGAACCATTGAGAGAGGAGAAGGAAGTCGCCTCGATTCCGCCTAATCCAGTACCAGTCTTTTCCTCAACGACTGTTTGCTTTAGGACCCAAATTGTACATAAAATGAATTTGTTGAAAAGTTCCAATTAACGTCCGGCATTTATGAGATGAAATGTCCACATGAGTGTTTGATCTTCCCTCGGTTCATTTCTGCAAGCTCGACGAGTTTCATTTTCTTTTTGTGTGCCAGGGTTGTAAAGGGGACAAATTGAAGCTTACATGGCGGTTGCAAATAAAAGTTTTTAATTAATTTCCCCTTTCATTAAGGAAGAGGAAATTGGAAATATTGTTTGGCTTTTCGGCCCTAACTTCACAATTGAATTTAATGATGAGGCAAAAGATTTGATCAGCCCTCCTCGCTCTTCCAAAAGGATCGAAGCCAAACTTGTGGTTTTCGAAACTCGAAAGTGGATAAGTTTGAGATTTTACGAAGATCGAGCAGATTCTCGTCAAAGTTTCACTCTAAAAACTTTTTGCGAGTGTGTAAAGGGAGGAAATGTAAAGCCCGTGATGTTGGCCGAGGGGCGATAAACCAAATATGAGTGAGATAATTCAAACGTCGTGAGAATTCAGGATCGTGATCTGTGTAATATCAGAAGCCCCGACATCCTTTTCGACAGGAGTCTTCGGACCACGACGGCTCGTCTCTCAACATGGGAGAAGGCGAGAGCAAATAAAATACCTCTCATCACAAAGTAACTTCAAGAGTTGCGAACATCCAAATCTTCAACAAATGGATTTTTTCCGTGCTTGAGCCATTTGCTCCCTTTCCTTTCAACTACTGTAAAATATTGGGAGTTTGAGAGAAACAAGAAGAAGGCGAAATAGCTCATCAACTCATCATTTCATAAAGGTTGCAAAATGAAAAATTCTATATTGTACATTTCACCTTGTTCAAATCAATCAAGGAGATGGAAAATTGTAAATAGAGGAAAAAATCTTTTTTAAAACATCAACATTTCTTAACAAACCCTATAAATGAGCGAAAAATAATTTTATCCTCACGATTTATATGCACATTTCGAGCAACATAACCCATCGGCATTGTTTTTCTACTTTTGATAGCGCTCCTTGTGCTTCACATTATGCAACTTGGATCTTTAACCTAACAGGGATTTATACCTTATAAATTCTTTTCTTACAAACAGAAAGGCCCACACATTGCCTTCCACGGCTTTTTCCCATTAATAAATAGTTAAGCTCTCTCATTTAATCTGAATAACCACCTTCAACGGCTTTAAAGACCATTTGGAGGGAAACGTATGGTGAGGAGATCGATTTTTTTTCATTTCATATTTATTAAAACAGATCTTCCCTGCCCTGGTTGATGGGAATGATAATAAATAAGCGTGATTTATTACGAGGGATCTTTAGAGAAAGATGCTTACTCATCATGGTTAAAAGTGAAAGTCTGATGAACCTATGAATAGAAATGAGGATATGTATAATCTCCACCTCAGCTTAATGAAATTCCCTCAAAACGGAGAAGGAAGGAAGGAGAGGAAAGTTAGCCCCCCTTTAGTTGAACATATCAGGAAGGAGATTAACTCCCGAGAGGAGTGTTATGAAGATGGGGCAGAGGATAGGGCAAGTGTCACAATGAGCATCATCCTCAATGGGAGCTGAGCGGAGGAGTCTTTGAATGTGTTATTCTCCCATTTCCTATTATAGCATTAAGGTTCATATTCCGGGATCACCGACCCTTGGACTTCTCGAGAAAACGGCGCATTGAACCATATAAAATTTTACGAGATTTCATCAAAGTTTAACTTTGTTTTTAAAACTTTGTGGCTTTGTCAGGCTGAGCTTGAGTTGAGAATGATCCATTCTTCCATTGAGTATATTTAATGTACTCTTGGTCGTCTTTCCCTTTCATTTGCAACTTTCTCTAAGAGATATAATGACTCACTTTCCTCTCGTCATTACCGCCATTTGTGCTCTTGTTTTGTTCGCCAATCTCCTCCAGCCTCCACTCATTTCCGCTTCTTTTTACCCCATTTTCCCCCATTCTTAAAAATAATTACATGTGCAATCTTAATTATGCACTTCAGTTGCCTAAATATTTACATACATAGGGAAAAGTTAGGTTGACTTGCAAAAATCAAATTGAAGTTGAATTTATTATGCGCTATACACATGTAAATATTTGTTTAAACGCACCCTTATGTATACACAATTTAGTTTGAATCGTTTTAAAATAGCTGAATAAACTTAATACTGTATTTAATATTCCATACTACCAGAAAAATATTTTTTGTACTATTATGAAAGGATGGTACAAGGTAATACAAGGTAATAATAGGTAAAGGTGTGTAAATGTGTAGGTATGTAGAGTATGTATATAATATATAAATATGGTGTATGAAAACCTTTGAGTTAGGTTTTATTTGTTCTTTAATCAACGCTTTATTCAAAGCTTAATAATTTACTTGGAACAGAGAAGGGCTTTTAATTAAAATACTTACAATTTTGACTCTAGCTTAATATTGATCATAAAAGATGTTGAAAAACCTTATTAAAATTAAGGACATAAACCAAAACCATTGTACGCTTTCTGGAAAACTTAATTAGTTTCATTTTCCTTAAATCCGCCCCCAGACTCTTCGGAGAAAAGAATGTATCTTTGTATTTATGTAAGTAATTTGGACTTTTTTAATAACAACCCAGGGCTGTGTAATTGTTTGAAGAAAGAATAATTTTCTTTTTTTGAATAAGTATCGTTAGTTTGTTTTCAAAGATATCTTGTAATTTGGTGAAGGGAAAATTGGTTCTTTTTTAACGAGATCCCAACGAGGTTTTGTTCAATTTGAGTGCGAGGAGGGAATTCTCTTTGAGAAATAAAGAAGAGTGTGAGACTTTTCAAATGGCTTTATTAGATCCTAGAAGTCGAAGGAAGCTTTCTCCTCACTAAATGGAGGATGAGGATGAGGAAAGAGGAGCTAAGGAGAGAACATAGGAAACGGGTAATAAAGTATTATGAAACCAGGGTCTTCCCTTCCACCACAGTTTGAGAAGATATAGCCAACACATTTTCTGTTCCTTGTAGGGGGAAGGAAATGAAAGTCGAATTCGGTGGGTGCATCAAAGGGCAATCTACTGAGGGATTTACTCATGTCGTGTCGATGTAGGTATTCATATAACTTTTCCGAGATTGGTTCAAAAAAAAGTTAAGCCAGGACGGGATATTGCTTCTCTCATCTGCCTCTGTTGGGGAAATCTAAATATTGACAGAGATCTCTTCAAGGTTCAAAACCTCAATCTCGTCGATGGTAAAGCTAACAAATGTGAAATCCAACTTATAAGTCACTCTTCTTCCCATGCATTTGGAGCCATATGTACATGATGTTCGAGCTCCGCATGTCTTGGTATATAAAGCCAAGTATACAAAAGCTACAGTTGAAGAGAAGGCAATTTCAATATCTATTTTCCTGGTTGGGACAGATAAGGCGCGGAGTTGTGGACCCGCTCTTCCTCCCTCAATTTCCTACCAGAGTCCTCGGGAAAATTTAGCTGGATTTCTCTCTGATCTCGGATTTAGCCAAGATAGGAGAGGACAAATGTTATTTTCCCTTTGGCCATCACGGCTCTCTAATGGAAAACCTCTCTGATGAGGAATATAAGGAGAGAATCATTATTTGATAAAACTCGACATTTCTCTTCGTTTGGGAAAGGGGACCAAAGGGCAGATTTGCCGAGTGTGGTCGGGTTTAAACCGATAAAAAGGGCCATTTAAAAAATGGCCAGCTCATAAGCGCAGAAAGGAGACGGAGCTTTTCACATAGATGAATGTGGATTGTGGACGGCAGAAGGGGAGAGATAAAAAAGTGTTTCGCAATGGACTTCTTCTCTAACCGGGTTTGAGTAAGAGAAGCGAAATGACCTGCCAAGCCTTCCTCCTGTATTTTGTATGTTTTCTGTAGACCCCGCAGGGTTCCATTTCCAAATCCCTTCACGAGCTCCGGGTGTAGCGTTACACTTAATGGAATTCCCAAACTCGTCGTAGACGATGACGTTTCCTTGTCCTTCTTCCCAAAGACTCATTCTCAATTGCGGCATTGTGGAAGCCATTGCATAATCCAATACGAAGATCCTTTCCTATTCTTCCTCCCCAATTTACTTCCTTTTGCATTCCCTCGACCAAAAAAATTGTAACGATTATGACTTGCTATTTAGATATGAGATCTTTGATCGAAGTTATCCATTTCTCTTCTTGGACTCGGCGGAGGATTGACGTGAACTTTGGGAATTTGAGATCTGAGGGTTTGACCTGTCAAAGCAGATTTCTTCTCTTTCCGTAATATCTATTGCCTCTTGAGGACAATGGTTAAGAGGGGTATTAGGAAAAGAACTCTCTCAGTTTGAGTTCAAACGAGCTTCCTAATCTAACTTTCTGCGAAAACTGGGGAATCACTTTATCAATCCTCTTATCTCCTTTCTGACCCGACCGAGGCTACAAGCAAATTAGCATTGTAAATCAATGTCACAGTTCAAGAAGTCCTGTAAAAAATATACTTCATCTTCTTTCAAGTCAAAAGGGCATTTCATCTCTTCGGTGCTCGCACAACGTCATTTCATTGTATTACTAGTATGTATGTATGTAATATTACTTCAGCAGTGCATTTCCCAATGATGTAACTAAAAAAGCTAATCTTAAGTAGAGCCAAAAGCCAAGTATGTATTTATGTAATGACTGGTTCATAAATGCAGTGCCTATTATTGAAGAGCAGTGATTCAGATTAAAAATGGTCGCATTGTCGTAAACTCATAAAAGAGCGGGATGAAGGGAAGAGACCCATGGTTCCGTAGGCAATGACGGCGGGTGTAAATGGTGGGAGTGATTTGAGAGAGATAGCAAAGCTTTATTTCTAGTGTGGGGACAAGAGGTCGGGGGACGCATTGTGCTTCATCCATTGTTCCACTGGGCAGGGAAGGAGTGAGGAAGAGGAAAGGGAGCGGAAGATAAGGATCAGGGTCGCACCCAGTCGAGAGTTTTTGTGGGATGTCAAAGTCCATAGAGGGCCGTAGAGCAACACATCCTCCGTCGCTGACAAGTCATCAGCATTGCAAATTTTTTATGGTTCATGGAGAGAGGAGGAATGGTGGAGAGAGATGGTGAGACGATATCGCATTAAGGGTTATGACCCTTGACAGATTCCCCCTACCTTTCTTCCACGGTACGAGAGGAGACGATCAGAGATGATATCTCTGGCTCCGCCGTTGACGCGATTTCGACGAGATCCGAGCGAGACCTGAACTCAATATCCTAATGGTTCTCACTGGCTCACGACCACTTCTGCCTTGTCCGCGCTCTCCTCTCTCTCTCTCCTCTCTCCCTCGACCTCACACCGAGAGGGGACAAACAAGGCTTTTTAGCCAAAGTCACGACCTACGGCGTCCCTCAAAAAACGATCCAAAATGATTTGGCCATTTTCCCTAGCTGGACAGCCTCCTTCATTATAAAAGTAATCCTTTTTCCCATTCAATGGCCTATTATGTATTAATGCAGTCCATTATGCTTCGTTCCCCCCTGGTATATACAACCCCTCTATTATTCCCATTCTTCATCGTATTATCTTTCTTGGGAGCCAAATGGAGTAACCTAATTATAATTTCTACCTGGGAGACCAAGAGGGAGGAGAGCTCCAAAAGTTTCTTAATCTTGACGACGGCGAAGCTCAGGAGCATAAGCTACTTATCCAATAGACTCCCGACTCAAGAACTTCCCTCACGTCCCTATTATAGACGAAACGGGGAGAATTGAAATTTCTTGAGGATTCTGAATCCCCAACTTTCCATTCTCCCTATTAAACTAATGCTCGGAGACTTTCGTCCTCCTTTATCTCGCTCCCAATCCTCTTCCTCGCCTGAGTCTGGAGCGGATCAGATTAATTTGACTGGAACCAAGGAAGAAGTCCCTCTTCTTTGAATCAACGTCTCTGCAAATGAGGATCAATAAAACATCCGAAACATGAATATCAATCATCGGCGAGGTCTCTCCTTCTCCCAAAGACTCGGCGAGAGAGAGAGGAACGTGGAGTGGAATGAAACGAAGCTTAAAATTGTAGCCTGGATAATGGAAACTGGTAGCTCTCCACGTTTCCCCTCCTTTAATTCTTCTTAGTTATTTGATTTAGAGCGAGTCTTTGGGGCTCTCCATCTTCCCTAGCCATACGCCACGAGCCGCCAGGGCCACGGCCCCGCAATCCTCACTCATGTCACCAGGAGAGAGTCAGGAGATCTCCACGTTCCCTCCCTCGACCCACCACCACCTTTGCAAGTATAATTCCACATGTCTAATTGTAGGTGACGAGACGACATTAAACCCATTAAAACGAGACTGGCTTTTGAGTGGTTCGGTGGATGAGGTGCCAGGGTGTGAAACGCGAAAGAACTCGGGATTTATCACGTGTAATTCCCTCTTTGAAGTGTGAACTCTCGGAGCTCGGTAGGAAGAGAATAATAAATAGAACAATATCATTAGATGCAGAGAGACTGTGAATTGGAGGGAAGTATGGAGGTAGGACGAAGTCTAGCAATTACCTAGCAAATGTGAAAATTAAGAGAAGACTTGAGGGCTCGAGGGCGAATTATACTAAACATGCCATTGGTTTGCTGGGAATCTCCACTTTCCTACAATTCCAATTCCAACTTCCTGTTTAAGAGGACGTAAATATTACGACCCAACTCATTTCTAAATTCTATCCTACTTTTTGGCAGTTGAAACAATCTTGGGCGTTCCTCCTTTTAATTTTCATTATTTTCTGATTTCAATAATGAGTTTAAAAGGGAGATTGACCAAATTACCAACCCATAGTTCATTAACACATTTTGGCCCTCGTGCATACACCCCATACAATGAATTTGGAAATTAATGTATTCATCAAATATCTACTTTTCCCTATCATCCTAAAATGAGCTGTTGGGTACCTTTTTTATGTTCCAAATGAAATTTCCATTATAACACTTATTCATACAAGGTATATGAGTATTTTATAATTAATGATTATTATTTGGTTCGTAACGTTCTTCGGAAACTTCACACAAGACTAAACATGCATAGCAATTTATAATATGAAATGCTTATTAAAGGGTAAAGAATTTATTAAGGTTGAAAAGTTGAAATGCTTTCAGTACATATGAATTTTTATACTGATACTATCATATTACAAACAATAAGCTTTTAATTTGAACTAGCTCAAAAGCAAAATTATACAAATCTGCACAGGTTTTATATTCAAAAATACAATATAAATTAACTTGGTGTTTAAATGGAATTTTAATTGTGTAAATCGTCAAATATATTTTTATGTGATAACTGATAATGTTCATACACGCTTAACATACTATATGTTAAAAACTCAAACTACAATTTATGTTACATTCAATGTTTTATCTTTTACATGATCGAATTGCCAGACTAATCGAATTTCCTGGCACACAAAAATGAGAATGTTTACTGTAAGATTAGCAGGAACAGTTATAAAATACACCATTCTTAAATAAAAGTAGATAGTAATTACACTTTTATAGTAATTACAACATTCTTTGATTTACTTTTTGCGCATCACTTGCGTAGAAACATAGGTTGAGCTGTGAGGTAAATACACATTAAAGAGAATATATTGCTTGTTTAAATTACTTTTTGTATCCTATCTGATATTTATTAATATCGAATTATTTATGAACATTGATGAAGTAATTACTCGCATGAATTAAAAAGCGCTAAAGAGAATATATACATTTCACTTAATATTACACATTTGATGAAACTTGGGTTTGGAACCTTGACTAATTCTGTTATAAGAAGTTGTTTTACAGTTGAAGAAGAATACAAATTGATACTTGTTTATACTTGCAGTAATTCATATTCACCATGCACATTGACAAATACTAGCATGAATACATAAAATACAAAGCGGGCATAGGAATCTTTACTAATATTAAGAACCCTGTCTTACCCATTTCCGTGAAAAGGATTTTGCTTTATACAATACAAACATACATACATAGGATATAAAGGTACAATGTAATAAATGTAATAACCTCTTCATTTCGTCGCTCTTCTCATGCATGAAAAACTGTAGATTCAAATAATGCGAAAACGCGTAATGTTTCTTAGATTTATTATTTTATTATTCAATTAAGGGTAGCATGTTGGTTGGAGGAATGGTGCTTACTTTTGAGTTAGCACGCAATAATAATTTCAAGATTAAACAGTAATTAGAAACGCGAAAATAAAAATAATCGAGTTTTGGGGAGAGTCGAGAGATGGAGGAACACATGGATTTTATGGGAATGAAGGATTGCGATTGTTGTTAGGACATTGGCATTGAATTCCTAAATAGGTCTTTAGAAGTCGCTTGGAAAAGATATCTCTCTAATGTGAGGAAGGGGAGAACAGAGAGGCACTTGCATTAAATATTTACAAGTCGTTCTTTATGGACCCATCTCACATTCATAGGTATTTACATACTTGTGTAGTCAATTATGTATGTACCATGTATGCAAATTTAGCCATGTATTTACAAAGTTGTGAGCCCAAAGAGGACTTTTTCTAAACTGATGGGAATTGGATAATTGGGAGAGGATGTTATAGGAAAGAGGTGACTGTGAGGTAGAGAGGCGAGAAGGTAAATACAGCCACTTCTCCATCCAAGGTTTCTTATGGGTTTCCTAGCGAGCGCGAGAAGGCGAGCAGAGGTAGGGAACATTGGTGGACCAACTCTGGGAGAGGCTGAGAGAGATTGAGAAGAAGTCTGGGTTACATAAGAGATGAGTCGGTAGTGAGGCAGTGTAGGAGGAAAGCGCCATTGGGCTCGATGGATGAGTTGCCCTCATCAGCCCCAAGAACTCCAACGGGCGGAAGTGGGGTGCCTGGATTTCTGACTTGATGAGCTTCCTTCGTCGGTCTCGGTCAGACTCAGTCAGTCAGTCTCACATTGGAAACCACAAGTTAAGCAACCTCAAATCCTTTTTCTCCAGACCACCGGGCTCCGCTCTTGCCGATTCACCCATCATTTTCACCCCAACCTTGGTCTACACTATACATCCATTCAAAAGCATCTTCCTTGAAGAGTGCTCGGGATCCTTCCTAATAAAATAAGTACGTGAATTTATTAATTTACATTTTTACTCCATTTTTTTCTCTTCTCGTGACAACTTGAATGAGGATTCATTGGTTTTGTTTGGAGCGGCTTTTTCTTGAGCATGATTGGAAAAGGGATAAATGATTTTATATGTATTATTGGCTGTTTGATTTTTCCAAGTCAGCATTATCTAGACAAGCAACACTTGGTCGAGAGCCGAGAGAGGCTGAGTGTGATAATGTGATAGGATTGAATTAATGGAGTTAGCCATCGTTGAACCCCGTAGAGTGGAATACAATATTCCTCCTGATATTCCTCGCCATCCTCTTGGTTCGAATTCCTTCTTCTCTTCTTTCTTCTATACATAACTATATTAAAGAGACAATAGAGGAGAACCGTATTGATCTCCTTTTGACTTTTCTCGTTGGATTCATATTCTCCTCATGGACGTCATCGAGTCGTATTCCTCTCAGGTTGATCCCATTCCCATGTTTAAATACAATAAAGTATTGATTGGGGGATTTGGGGCTGGTTGTGAAGACGGGGTTGGAGCTAAATATATTTGCTTAACATGAATCATCTTTTAAAATGTGCATACGTTTATGCTTGAAGCATGAAAAGGAATAATTTGCAATGAGGAAATTTAGCACGAGGCTGATTCATCTTTCCTTCCACTTGTTAAGCAGGAGAACAGAAAAGAGGGAAGAAGGTTAGAGGCGTGGTAGATTCCTTTACATTTACCAGACTGACTTTTCCGAGTTTCGAAATGGAATTAAGAGGGGCTAGAGAATTAGATACGAAAATATGAATATTGAGTGAATATGTTTCACTCCTAATAGTAAGTAGTCTTGTAATATGCAAACACAAGGTAGGCTGATGGTTTACTGATCGTAGGTTTACTATAATTTACTTTGCCTATATCACTCATCTCAACTCCAGAGGACATGGTTCTTACAGGCTTGCCTTATAAAACCAAGTGGGGTATAGAAAAGATTGAGTTTTTCCCAGGTAATAAACATTGCATTTTAAGGACCATTGTAAAAAATGAACGCATCGTCTGGTTCTGAAGTTAGCACTTTCCAACTCACCATTTTTTCCTGTTTAAGGAGTTTACTTGGGGTCAAGTGAAATATATTCACAGGATTCTCATGAAATGGGGATTAGGACGATGAAAAATAGAGCCTTAATTCCCTGCTCCCTGGCAGCTCAGACTGGATGTATTCAGGCCATAAGCCTTCATGGAATGCAAATGCATTGATCAAAATTAGAATCTGAAGCTTGGAGATGGGGGAAGATGGCCTTCAGCCGTTGACCTCTTGACCCATCCCTCATTGTTGAGAGGACGAGCGGCGGAATAAATTTGGGCTGTCATTAGCTCTTCCTATTATGACGAGAGGAGAGCGGAGGAATATATTGATTCTCTCTCCATCTTCATCAAATCCACATTTGACTCCTCGAATGAAATGAGTCCAGGTGAACGGCGAAGGCATTCCCAAGGAATGGATACACCCTTCATCTTCCCTTGTGTGGGAAGAATGGAAAAATAAGATGAGTTATCAAATTGCGAGGGCTGGGACCAGGGATTGTAATGAGACGTGATTTGGCAGGCCGTGGTTGAGGAGTCTGCAATTCTGGACTACCTACTAATTACTTGATGTAATGAAAATGGTAATACCTACTAATTCCTCCACTCCAGTTCGGGAGAAATGATTGGCTTTTCCTTCAAGCAACGACACTCGTCGTTTCATTCCTCAAATGACCTGATAAAAAATGGAAATGATGTCAGCTGGGAAGTAAATTGATTCCCTCTCCATCATAACTGTATATACTATATACATATGTACGGTATGTAAAATATCATATGTAATATGCATATGGGCATTCCATTTGGTTTTCGATTTCCGGACTTCCGCCTGCTATGGATGGCACGCCAACAAGGGAGGATAAGTGAATTAATCCAGTATATATATCCAAGAATTGCTCCCCAATCCCGCTCGTCAGATCCCATCAACACGGATGAGGCTGGGCTTGATGTCGAGTTGTGGAGTGTGGCTCGAAACAGAGAGTTCTCTCATGTTAGTTTATATATGAGCAACTCTCGATGGTCGACGTATGCTGGGCCAGATCTGTCGACAAGCCAATTTATAAGGGAGCAGCGGGCTGGGAAAAGAGAATAGCTTCTGCACATCTGGGAGTAAACGACACTCGAATTCTTCCCTTTTTTCCTCCCAACTCGAGCCCGTCTTTTATCTCCCTTCAGCCTCGACCAGGCAGGTCCGGTATGCGATGCAATACATAAAATTTTATAGGGGACTTTATTGGAAAAAATTTGGCACACTGTACTACATCCTCTAATGCTGGATATTACAAAGGTACTTGAGAACCTCCTCGAATTGGAGAAGAGGAATCGCGGGAATGCTCTCGCTTTCACATCCCCTTACATTGATATACATATGCCACTCGAGTTCCAACTAAGGGTCCTTCCTTCCCCATGGTTAAAGGCTGAAATGAGTTTTGCCTTTATTTGGACTAGGGGCAGAGGGTGCAAATAAAAGCCCGGTTCGGCCCCTGGATCAACTTCTTCATTTTTTGAATATTAAAATACCCTAATTGTTCTCAAGGTCAGAGGGTTGGGAAGAACACCTACGCCTCTTGAGGGTGACGGCGGACCCAAAGTCTCGCTAGCCCTTCTCGTAATAATAATAAGACACTGAGCAGATATTTAGCTCGTCGATTAATGAACAACCCATCAGCCCGTCCTTCATTTTGGATCTGGAGGAAAATAGGAGTGTAGTACACCGATGGGCTCATTGATTTTTTCTACGAATTCCTCAAGTCTTCACTTTGTGTTCATCTTCTTTCAATCATTTTCGCCCTTGTATTTTCATTTTCCTATCCATTCAACTACTTGGCTGGCGAGACGCTTTTTCTTGTCTTCATTCCAAAGATCGTTATTCTCACGTTTCACAACATGGCTCACTGTCAAACTTTTTGTCACGAAGGCGATCAGGGAAAATAAGTGTATAATAAGATTTGCATAGGACCATTTGCGGATTCACAAACATCTATATTACATAACATGAATGTATCCACTATTGTAGATTGTAGACTTTATATGTTAAATGGTTTAACCCAAATTATCATTGACTTTAAATGACATCTATCAAAAAGACTTTTTTAAAGACTTTATGAACAAAACTGAAATATAATTAGAGTATGTGTGTAGTAGATAATATATTAGTAGGTATTCAAATTATTATTATTTGCTTAAGAGCCTTTGTGTATAAAAATTCAAAGTATAAATATTTCCATATAGCTTGCTTTGAGTTGTTCAGTCTTTAAATCCAGAGAAATGAGTCTTGTAAAGAAAAAGGAGAAAAAATTAATGCTTGATCATACGATTTGAGCCTGGACGAAAAAGGGAAGCAAATGAGTGGAGAGATATTGTAATAGGGCTCTCGTCTGGAAGCACGTATTTAATGTGCCTCGCTCTCATATAACTCACAAATGTTCGTCGGCAGTTCTTTTCAGGCTCTTTCTCACTAATGAACCCTGGAAAAGGAGCATTCTCGAGTCATTTAAGCTCGAAAATTATGATATGATCCTCTCCTATCATTCCACTATTCTCCCTACACTAATTTCAAATGAACCAAGTTTCCTCTGCGAAAACCTTTAAATGAGTTTTAGCATGCAATGAGCAAGTATGTTTATTTCTCCTTTTGGGATTCCTCTCCCATCTCGAGAGATTATGAATTTGTGAAGGCGGTTTTGCTTGTGTGTCAATTTCGGAAAAGTGTAGACCTCGCTTAATTTCATTTCCCATCTATTTTTTCTCTTAAAACCCTGATGGATGGTTAGGGAGAAGTTTACGACCCTCGCCGAGCCCGCCCATCCTCAGACGCGGAAGATTTGTCCAGAAATATGATTAAGAGCACCCAAATTTGGTCAATAATATCGGGGCACAATGGGTGGATTATTATAAATAATAGCCGAGTCGCGTCTCCGCTATCAGGAGCAGACCCAAACGCGTAAGATCTCCATGTAATAGCTCGGGAGTAAATCTGGTCTGGGAATAATAATAAATGTAATCGAGGGAGAAATGTATATGGGTCTTCTTGCCCAGGTTGCCGAATCAATCCTCGTTTCAAAGTCACGATCTTGAGCCATTCTTCACATTAGGGGGTCATCTAGTCATCTCTCAATAGAAAAAATAAATTCATCGCCATATTAACCGTGGAATGGTCTCGATCCACACTACAGATTCGAGCGAGATGAACCAACCCATTGTCCTTTATTGTTCGAACGTTTAGGAGTCTCTCTAGGCAACCCGTTTCCTCCTCTCATCCCTTACAAATGCGGGAAATAAAGAGTTATGGGTTCTGAGATGGTCCGTATTGTGTTTCCTCGGAAGAGCATTTCTGTAGCGGCGAAAAGAATTAGGCTCCCGGAGACCGGCCTGAATATTAAAGGGTCAATGATGGTAATGCTCCATCGTCGGAAGGAAATTGCTCTGGAGAATAAAACCCGTCAAATAGGATGAGAGACGAATGGGTTAGGACTATTTTGAGGATATTCGATCTCCTTTTTGATGTATTTCATTTTTAGTATCGGTCGGAGAAAGTAGATTTGCCTTTTATGTTGAGCAGAAAATCCCTCCGCCGATGGGATTCGGCAAAGTTCATCCCTTTCTCTCTCCTCTGATTAGGTTACCTCGGTTTCCTCCACTCTATTTATTCTTTATATTGGGCGGCTAACCCGAGGTCTCCCAGCTTTGAATTTTGACGACTTTCTGTCATCCCATCTTCTCCGATGGGAGGAGAGTTCAACGTCAGCACGTGTCTTCCCCCACCCGACCGCGAGAGTCGTGGAGTTAGGAAAGAGAGTGGAATCCAAAGAGGGAATCTTAATACCCTTCTCATGCCTCGATGCTTTCAATTGCCTAGAGAGTGAGCATATAAAGGTCTCTCTCCAAGCTGAGGTTTGACTCGGCCGTTCCCATTTACGAGAAGAAATGATCCTTTTCAATCGGGGCTCCTCGTGGTCTTCTCTTCAAATACTCGGAATTTATAATGAAAAGGGTTAGGGAGCTGTGACCTCCGATTCATTGTCTTTGGAAAGCGTCTTAATTTCCGAGACTTAGGGCTAATAACACGTCCGTGGGCTGAAGAGCCCTCCAAATCCTGCCGACTCATTCACTCCCATCAATCCTTCCCTATCCAGACTTCAATCATAATTTCTCTTTAATTCCCTTCCCACATCAAAGAGAACTTTTTCGGTCCTTCACTCTCGAGAGGCACAAAAGTCGCTTTGACTTCATTTCCCTCTCTTTCATGGTAATTAGAAATTATCCTGTTGGTAAGTTATTATACGCTCGAGCTAAACAATCTCTTCGTTAATTTGAATACCATCGTTGGAGTTGGAGGGTCTTTAGTGAGTTTGAAGAAAGTTCCCAAGTTGTAATTTAACTGCTTTGAATTATGATTTCTCTTCGGAGCTCTCTGAGAGCGGCTCTAAATAACCTCATTAAATCTATTTTCCCTCAAACTTGTAGATTAGCAAAGGAACCACTCGGAAGGTTCCGTCGACCAATTTCTCCTAATTTAATTGGACATATATATTTATATTTATACACATCTTATTAACGTGTATTTACATAGCCTAAGTGAGCGTTAGGCCTTTCCATGCTCCTATTAATTAGAGACGCAGTGTGAGTGAGGAAACTGTGTAATTAACGAGGGGATTGCGAAGAGATGTGGAGAGAGAAGGGATGGTGTAAGATTCGTGGAGGAGATTTTGACCCCGGCCGCGAGTATTGCTGTTATTGATGAACCAGCCTGCTTCAGAAATCCTGTTTTAAGATCAAAAAATGGCTCTGGTTATTTAGATGAAATATTTTATCATATGGGTCTCTCTGAATTGGAGGTTGGCTTTGGGAGGGATGAGATGGTATGGTGGATGGAGATTATGTTCCTCTACATCTCTTGTCATGGCAGCCAGAGGCATGAGTCCGTCTGGAATTTGGGTTGTTTTTCTTATCTCCTCCACTTGGTCTATCACTCGAACCATCCTTGTCTTCCCTCATGATAATGGGAGTTGGAGATGTTGGAAAAGATGAGATTTTGAGAGGAGAAAAATGATTCTTTAAGGAGACCACTCCTTACTTCACAATTTATACCTGGGCCTGAGAGTGGAGGGGAAGGACTTATTTTAGAACATTATTTATGCATGCCTTATAAGGATATTTTACATCCACATTAGCTCTCCGGAGCCTCTCGCGTCCCTCACGTCTCCCTTTCCACCTCGGAAAAGTTGAGATATCAGGAGGAGATATATTCTCTACCTCACTGCACCTTTCCATACTCTCGACTCCATTAGCCCGGCCCTTTCATGGCTCTTTCCTCCGCATTACTCTTCCACGATGTTTGATTTACAGGTTCGCGTCTCACTTGGGCCACGAGACCGTGGAGGATCTGCGGATTTGATCGATATTCTTAGTTTCCACATTATGCAAGTGGCTGAGACGGAGGATGTAGACCTCAGCTGAGATAGACCCCAAACGTGGGAATCTCGCTCCTCAGTTTTCAGAATTTGGGGTAAGAATCGAGTGTTTCCATTGAGAGTGGAAAGAGGCTCCTGGGAAGCTCAGTCTGCCGTACCAAATTTGTTTCCATTTTGCATGACTCTGCACCCTCAAAGTAGGAAAAATTACCTTTTGATCAATTCACGAGTGGGGAATGATGGGGCCAAGGGACTGGGTTGAGGGGAAGAGACGAGATTAAGAGATGAATGATGGACCAGAAGAAGAAACGGAGAGGTGATTTATTGGAGGAGATGTTTGCTTGATCAAGTAAGAAAGAAATAGTTGGGAGGACGGAGATCGTGAATGAGGTGTAAAAGGTGTTATTCGTGCCATTAGTTGGGCATTCGTGATCTTCTCCATCGTGACCTGAAAGCTTGAGGTCAAAGGTGCTCATCAGTTCCTCAGCTTATTCTGAACCATTTTTACATGGGATCGTAGGCTTTAAATCCATTCCTGATTGTTTCCAATAGAAAGATCCCAACCATTGACCAAATGGCTTTGACGAGCCGACACAGGCCATAATAAATACTTATATCCATCTCCAGCCAGGCTTATCCGCTTTAAAAATGACTCTGGCTCATCCTCGCACTCTCGGCCCTACATGTATTCAAATACCACCAGCTTATTGACTCTCTCCACTCGTTGACCTTTCGCGAACTAATTCTTACAATTACGGGCTCCATAGGATGCACATTCACTTGACTTTATTGACTGTGTTGTATTTATTTTATCCATTAAGTTGGCTTCAATTTATTGCAAATGCCACTAGGAGCCCCATTGTAAATCTTCATTCTCCATAAAAGCATAAACAGAGAATCCTATTATTGAAAGGCCAACAGCACAATGCAATATAGTTTCATGTTAAATTAATGTTTATTGATTACCAAGTCCCGCTAAGAGAAATATCTTCACTTCAGCTTCGTCGTATATTAATAACAGATTGGGCAAAGGTATTACAATTTATCTGCCCTTTTTAATTTTATGACTTTCAACGAATTGAGCTAATAAAAATTTAAATGCCCAGTTCGGACATGGAAAAATGGGATGTAATGGAAATGGGTCATAAAAAGAGTTTAAATTCGAGTGAAGAAAATGATTTGCAAAATGAGGGATGATCTCCGTCGTGGTGAATGGGATTTCATCCCAATGTCGTTTCAGAGAGGGCCATCAATAAATTGGACGAACGCGAGAAGTTGAACTTGATGGGTTTCGGCAATATTAATGTGGAAAGGACCTTCCCAGAATTGAGGAGATGGACTTTGAGACAAGAAGGAGGCGATTGGAAGGAAATAAATGGGATGATGAAGAGTGTGTGAAGAGAAAGTTGAAGTCATACATAAGTTCTAAATGGTGGGCGAAGTGGGTGCAGAAAGAGGAGAGAGAAGGAATTGGGGAAAAGTTCTTTCTACTCAAATATTCTATCGGCTTATGATCTCTTAACTCCCATTCAACTTTCCCAATCCTCCTAGAATATTTTCTAATCAAAAATTCACATTAATATTGGGGACTTTAAGGATTTTCTTTAAAAGTTTTTAATTTGTGCGAATTGTATTCCCACCATGCCGATTCGACCTCATTGAATATGAATGGACGGGAAAATGAGGAAGGGGATTGAGGAATTACGAACCTTCCAAACAGACTGGAAATTAAACAATTTTTATCATATCATGGGGGAAATGGGCTCCCCTGATTTCCTCTCCCTGATTCCCGTTCATTGTCAAACTCATAACTTTTCTCAATTGAGGAGACGAGCAGCGAGGCGAAACATTTTTAGTGGAAGTGATTAGGGAGGGCGAGTAGTAGGCTCATTTCTCAACCCAAAGGTGGATATGTTTAGAAAGGGCACATGGATGGGAGAGCTTATTTGTGTAAAGGAGCTTGTCGAGGCCTCGTCGTCCTTCTTACTTGTAAGTGGTTATATTTGTGTGGAAATGCCGTCTTGTCATGTTCCTACATAATGGCAGTTCATAAGTCAGGAGCAAGCTCAAAGTTGCTTATTATAATAGGAATATCCTCAATTTTTGGGAAAGAGCAGCGGGAAGGGTTTGAAACTTTTATGGAGAAACTCTCTTTAAGAGAATCCCTTCAAGAAGAGAATTTCTTCTCCACTTCCTCAGAATCCATCGCGACTCGAAATACTTATCATCTCTTTGTATGCATTGAGTTTCACCCATTAGGAAAATGGTTTAATTTAAGGGTCTGGCCGAACCTCCCCTTCCTTTAAGTTAAGTGTGGAGCCGACAGGGTTGGCCTTTTCTCCAGATTACATCCATACAATGAAAAGTGTATTTGAATCTCAAAGTTCTCCACCTTGGGCTGCATAATACTTTAATATTTGGGGAGAATAAGTACGCTTGAATCCCTTTGCCGCCTGGTCTTGGAATGACAGGGGAAGAAATCAAAAATCATCCAACCGGCACAAAATAATATTGGTCATGAAAGAAGGGAAATAAAGGCAGTTCACCTTCCCTTGGGTTCCGATCCTATTAGTTTCTCACCTCACGTGTGTGGCTCATCCCCACCAAGAGATCCGGCCCATTTTCACTCGAGAACCGATAGACTGAAAGAACAAATGGAATTCGGGTGGCGTCTGGAGTTCCTCTCTTTCACATTTCCCTCAAAAAGGAAAAATGGAAAGGGAGTTTGACGCCTTGGTTTGCATTTCCCCATTTCGCCCGAAAGATTCCCCATGTCTTCCTTTGATTTCTCTGAGAGTGAAGCAGAGCTGGAGATATGAAGATTTGGATTTTTTTCCACTTAGGAATCTAAAATTGGCCTGGTGAACCAAACGTCTATTCAGAAGCGAGGATAGATGACTTGCTAGCAAGGATTCTGTTTATTTGTACAATCTTTTTTGGGAAAGAACCAAATCACATATGTCTTCATGTGTTCCACAAATTCTCATTTCTTGAAAGAAAAAAGGAGCATTAACGATAACTTCCATTGGGGATTGGAAGAAAGAAAAGTGAATTTTTAAATATGGGCTTCCCCGAATTTTAAAAATGGGAACGGAGGGGGGAAGTCTGCCATTTCCACATCCCTTTTGACTTTAAACCCACTAGGTATACATAAACTTAATGTTAATGTTAGAAGGGAGTTATACATAAAAATTATATCTGTGCATATACTTTTGGGGATGCTATATCCACTCGCGTCGTTAATTTACATTCATTTAAGAATTTCTCCTAAAACCCTCGCCGTCAATTCTATTATCGTGATTATTAGCAACTTTTTATCCTCCCCAGCCTTTAGACAGCAATTCCTCTCAAATCTTCTCCTTTCGAATTCTTGGTTGGAGTCTTAAAGGAACATTTTATTACTTTCTCAAAATACCTCCTTGCGACCATCAATCACTGTTCTATGCTATCTCCCGTCGTCATTCCTTTACGATCCATGAGAAATATCCATCTGAATAAATACGCGTCCAGAAATTAGATTCTTATGGAAGCGGTTTGAGCCGATATTTAACGTACTTTTATTAGTCCGTCTCTTCCCCTCCTTTTGTGCAAAGACTTTAGACAGACAAAGATGCTTATTTCTTTATTCCAAATTTGGGCGAAGGGAAACGCATAAGATCAATGGAAATAAAAGCAAGTCTTTTAATCTTCATGAGTCAGCTTATATTTCCCCTAACCCGAACGAGAGTCAAAAAGCTCCGAGTCTGACGAATATTAATTTAATGCCTCATTCAATTTCTTTTTCTATAAATTCACTAGAGATCCCTTTTTTCTCTTTAAATTATGAGAGACTTGAATTAGGAAAGTCAATACAATTTATCCGTTCAATTTAATAAATTGGGCATTTAATTAATTACAAATGAAATTGATCGTTTCGACCTTAGAACTCATGAATTTTAAAATGCCTCTCTTCCTCACAACTCAATTCCTTATTAATTTATTCTCATTTAAAAAGAATGGATTTATGGTTCAAGTTGGAGGTTGGAAAGAGTGAGGTCTTTTATTCATTCTTTGTAAATGCTCCTGAATTCCCTTCCTTTTGTTTTTGAAAGAAGTTTTATAAATGAAGAATGACCGAAATGATGGAGTGATTGCTCTAGACACGAGGTTTTAAAAATTTAAACTTTGATGAAGAAAGTGTAGAACCATGTATTCAAAATTCACGTTTCCATTTGACAATGGAGGGTGAGGGAATAAAGAGGATATGGAGAGTGTATGTGTGTGTGTGGTGCTCAAGGCGATCCTTCTGTCTCAAACTGAGGCTCCTCACCCTACCTTTGTCATTTCTCCTCCTCCATACAAAAATCCCAACATTCTTCCACTTCTAACAAAGTGAATCCGAGCATATGAGTCTCATATATGAGATATGAGAAGCTCAAAGACCACACTTGCTTGATTTCGTTCGAATAATCTCAAACTTTAAATTTGCATTCTTTCAAGGCTTGTCACGTTCCGTCACTACATTTCTCTTCTCAGCCATCATCCAGCCACGCTCATCTTATCTTGTTCTTTTAAAATACATTATTCTAATTCTCCTCTTAAGATTTTTTTATCCGACTGACAAATGACAAAATATCTCAAGCTTTTCATTACTTTTCTCAAATTAAAACTTGCCTACATGAACATTGGGCATTTAAGCAGCTTAAAGATACCAGAATGTCTTATTAAAGGGGATCTCGTTCTTTGTATAAATATATTATTAGGTTTGTACATACATAGGAGCATTTGGATGTCGCTAATTTATCCAAAAGTCACAATAAATTGCATTAAAATATAGGAGTAAATTCATTTAAATGAATTTGAGATAATCTTAATTCGATTTTAAAACACGAAGGTATTAAATGGTTTTACTTAATTGATCATTTTTTTCTATTGCAGTACCGTATATATGCAGCCAGAGTCCGGTTTGTTGGATGTTCATCTAAAAGTAGCGGACACGTTATGGAAAGAAGACAAAGAACCTCAATGGTCATTCGAGATGCGCGCTAGAAACTGAGGTAATTTTTATTTAAAAAATTACATTATTTTAGCTCTAGTCCACTTTAGAACGTTTTTCAATAAACCTGATCATCCCTGCTGATTAAAAATCAGAATATTTAATTCGTGAGTGAAAAACTTGAAGTCACTAACTTTAATGAGGAGTTCTGTTTTAAGCTTTTTCATACGGATTAATAATACGCATTCGTGCATCTCTTATGAACAAGTGGTCCATTATCACGTATCCATCCATTATCTTGAGAAAATTAAAAAAAAGGAATTGTGCTCTTAGAAGGATCCTGTGCGTTTTGTAAAACATAACCATACATATTGCATGCATGTAATTAGTATGCTCTTTGCTACTTTTAAATAAGTTTTCAGTTTTTTGAAAAACCTTGTTAAGCGATGATAAATACTTGTTAACCTTTGGCAAGTCCGGAGGAATATTTTATTCGAAAATTAAAATCAACCATTTTTACTCAAATTTCTTTTGTGCAACTTGGTGTGTATTATTTGTACGTGGGTTGTGAAGTGAAAGATATGAAAAGGGCGAATTTGGATCGACTTTGGGTAGAATGAGATTATAAACCCATAGAAGAGTGGTATGCGGTGAGAATGGAATTGAAATCGATAAGAGAGAATTTGTATTAATACTACATACATATATCTTGGGTCTCCAAATTTGTTGACATTGGTTTAAAAGTTCTTTGACAAATATTTGGGCGACACACTTATTTGGTGATGGTTTTGTCATCATGCCTTATCATCATTTCTCTTTATTAGTTTTTGGTATTACTGGTAGAGAAAATTTTGTACGAGAAAGTTTGGGAGTTTGGTGAAGGGGCCGTAGGGTTGTGAGCTCTGATGTGTTCAGAGGCTTTTCTTCACTTGTTCATCGACCACTAGGAGTTGATCTGTTTGGGCTGGCCGCAATGGTCGACAATTCTTTTTGGAGAAAAATCCTCCTTCATTATTCAGTAGGTATAATAATCGTGTTTATCGTCATGTTTATTGTTATTGGGGGCTTGTAATAGTATGTGATATTATTATTATTATTTCCTAATGAACCTCGGGTGGAGGGGTGGGAGCGAGTCAGGTCTCATTTGGAGAGTTCATTAGACTGTCATTTGAGAGAGGAAAGATCTGGCAATTAAACCATGTTGTTCCGTAGATTAGGTCTATTATATATATATATATATATATATTATTATGGAAGTTGGATTAGATCCGGACACACGTCTTCCTGAGTCTTGACATAAATTGGATCCTGTACCATAAATTGCACGGCAATAGTTTCTGCTCGTAATTGTCTAATAACCCTCCTCCCAACTACATTTATTGTCTCTACGGTTCGATGTACGAATTATGTTTGGCCCGTAAACCGAGCTCCCATCCTCGGATTCTCTTCTCTTTCATCCTAATTACCATCTATTGAGCCTTGTCCTTTTCATTCACCGCTGGCCTGACGAAGTGAATCAGGGAAATTAAGTGACATTGCCAGAAGGGCAAAGGCTGAGGCCTCGGCTTATTAATACCTGTTCCGCGATGAGATTCGCTGGGGAGGGTATGATTGAAAAAACTGGGACGCTGACAAAACGGTTTGAGGACAAAAGGGAGAGATTGGTGGGACTGGTGGGGCGTCTGGGTTGGCTTCTAATTTCATCGAGATTACTTTCTGATAGATGGGGATTCCCTTATCTCGTTCAACTTAATTGCTCTGTTGATCTTTATGGCTTCCTCTTCACTTTTTGCTCTGCTCTGGTGCGTTTTAACATTTCCGTACTCTTGTTCAAACGAATTGATCCCACGAAGGCAACTTGCTTTTTCTCTCCTTCCTCTTAATGGAATTTTTAATTATCTGGATCCCATGTAATCTCCACAATAAAACGGGAGAGGACGGTATTGGGGTAAAAATGAGATATTGCCATGTTGAGGGAAATGAATTGATTGGCGAGCCTTCACAACCAGTTCTGCTTATTGATCCAGGGGTCGTTAGTCAAGTAATTATTTCTCCCAACCCTGTAAAATTCAAATTATTGGAGGGAGCGAGAGATGGGGAAGGAGATAGGGATGTTAAGGATCTACAGGACACGGCCGGGAGATCCCTTGTGGCCAAGGTCATGGGCTCAAGAGGTGCTTTTAATTATCCGACCAATTGACAAAGTCATCGCTGAGAACCGGATGATGAGAATGAGATATGCTCTGGAGGCGTAGCAGAGGCCAAGAGGAGTTATGGGTATGGGGGAGACGCGTCCGCGGTCGTCAACCCGTCCTTCTCTCCTCCAAATGAACTCACCTTCCCTCAACCACAATAAAAAGAGACATTAACTGCGGAGCCAGAGGACTCAAACGCAAATTCACGCCCAACATCCTCCGGCCCCCGCCCTGCATGCCCTAAATATCCTTGGCTGGAAATGGATGGCAAAATGGCTATCAAAGCTTTTCCCGAAAATTCTTTTTTACGACCTCCTCGTGTACTTTATCGGCTCGATGGCTTTCTGAATAGCACTTTATGAACCAGGGAGCCGCCGAAAGTATTAAATGAGAAGAATAATGCTTTCCACTACTCTCCTCGTCTCCTCCCATGCCTCCTTTTAATTTATTTTTTATTTTGCCTGATATTTGTTATTTGCTTTTTCCCCTCTGGAAAGTGGGATGAGTTGCGAAGCTCTTGAGGAAAATGACAAGGCGTATCAACGGAGGGAAAGAGGCAAAGAAACTTTTGGAATGCCGAGTAATCTTGGCAGGCGAGCCACTTGAGGTTCGCCTTGAAAGAGAAAAATGTACTTTTGGGTCTTGGGAGGAGTAGGAGGAATATTCAAATGCTAAATTGAAAAATGACAAAACCAGAAAAACTCAGAAGCCCTATTGATGGCACCCGGGACCAGTTAATAATATGAATGTCGTTGAGATCCTTATCTCGGAGATAAAGAGAGGAATTCTCATTGAAAGTTGAGTGTGGAGGGCGTGGTGATGAGACCGGGATTTGTACATTTGATTAGATGGGCTTTAATTATAAGCGAGAGGGCCGTAAAATGTTTTAATATTTACACTCGGAACAGGAGGTTCTCGACACCGAGTGGAATATATTGTCGGCCCAGACAGGGCCGGGAATTGTAAATGGACTCTTGAGAGGGTTTAGAAAGTGAGTTGAGGTAACCCTGTTTGGATGGTTGTTGGAAGTGGAGCGAGGTGATGGCTGTTCTGAGCATCGCCGAGTGTGAAGTGGGCAGTAAAAGGCGATTTAAAAAAGCAATTTGGTTAAATGAGAAGGGTCTTGAATCGAAGTCGGAAATTAATCTAATGTAAATGGAGGAAGCGTGATTTACAATATGTGAGGAGTAATAGGAAGGTAATTACTTGTATGATATATCAATCAGACGGAGAGGACATGAGGTGCATGGGTAACCACGGCCCTCCATCCACCTGCACCTGCTTGAGATGGATTTCACGTTCCAAAGGCGTAAATCCAGTAGGGAATCACATCTCTCTGCACATCAGTCGAGTCTCACTCTGCGGCGGCTCCTCCACTTTTTCCTCTATTTATTAAATCCCCCTCTTCGCCCTTTTGGAATTTATGCACACGCCAACTCAACGCCTTTCCTTTGATTATGAGGATGAGGAAACAAAACAACAGTTTGTCTTCTCAAAGACTCCGAGGATTCTTCCTTCGCCTTCGAATCCCTCCATCACCCCGGCTCGGGAGATCCTGTAGATTAGAAGAAGACGGGTCTTCGGAGAAAGGTGGCCCTGTCCCTGCGAAAACGACATTTATGGAAGTGGAAGATAATGGAATTATTCTCAGCCGTTCGATTAGAGAGAGAGACAACCCCTCGCCCGCCTTGGTATGCGAGATGTCTTTCTCATGAAAATTTGTCTTGAATGGGCGAGAGACCCCCCGATGAAGGAATGTGCTGGCTCATTTACACAACACTTGATTGAGAATATTCATTTCTCTGCTCCTGACGCTTGAATTCATTAGTTAACCAGCTACCGGTCTTGGCTAGTTAGGCTCACCTTCCACACGAAGACATCTTAAATTCTCATCATCACCTATCTCCTATCTCTGCCCTGCTCGACGTCAAGGCCTCGTTGCTTATCTCTCCCATTCCCATCAACAGCCACATTCATTCCAGCTTTGTTTCTAATGACCACATTGACATTTCTCTGAGAGAAAGAAGAGGTGAAGGGGGATTTTTTTCCCTTCTAATTATCTCTCTCTCTCAGTTTCTCTTTCATTCAATGAACGATGTTAGACCACGGCTCCTAACGATGAGATAACTGTCATCATCATCAGCTCCCAAATTTCAAACGCATTCCTATGTGATAAGTGCATTGGAAAAAAATCTCATGTAAAAAACTATCTATGTGAGACTTTTTTCAATTTAATAAATAATATTCAATTTCTCTCCATTGCGAATTGTGGTTATTTAGAAATGGGAAAAATTGTTAAATTGTGCAGGCTATAATGCACATAATATATTGTATTTTATATAGCAGCATATTGCATAACAATTGAGGGTCATTTTGATATTTTACGGATATTAACTTTAGTTTTTATATGGTATTGTAGTATTGGGCCCATTATGTATAGAGGACATTTGTAGAGTTTTTTAAAAGATTCTTGAATGATAATGGCTTCATTACTTTTGATAGTGAAGTATATATTGAGAACGATTTTTTTGAATTCTTGAGCATCTTCATTTGAATTTCAAGAATGTAGTTTATTACCATAGGCTCATAGCGTCGGCACCGCTCAACCGCAAAAATTCTAAAATAAAGTGGCCGGGACGAAAGCTAGTGAGAAGGAAAAGGTTTGTTGTGTTCCTGCTGATTGTCAGTGAGAGAATTCACTTCCAATTCCCAAAAAGAGGAAGAGCATGAAAAGGGGGGAAAAGGAAATGAAGGGAAAAATGAGAGGGGAAATATGGAGATTTTCGAAGCCATAAGGAATATCTAACTTTGGCATTTATAACTTTTGGCTATTGGAAAAGAGATTAGTTTTCTTCATATTTTTTCTTATTCGGAGATCAGAAGAAATCTGCCCCAAGTAATGAAAATCATTTCATTACTTTCATATATACTTAATTATATTTTTTGATAACATTTTTGATAACATTTTTGATATGCCTTTGGAGAAGTTGTTTATGCGTAGACTCGTATTATGCAACATGCTAGCTCATCTCTCCCAGTGTGGTCCAATAACATGCGCAATAAAATTACCCAAAGCACAATATTATCCCTATTCATATATTAAATATATTTTAGCATCATTACATATATAGGCAAATTATGTTCCTTTTTCTCAATTCATGCCTTTATAAGACCAGTTATGTGTTTTTTTAATGTTGCTGTATTTCCAAAATATGTAAATTGATAAATGACGAGCGTTTAATACTTTTAAAAGTTCATAAAAATATGATGAGATGAAAATGCATTTTTCCCTTTTTCTCCGAAGCTCATTAAACAATAGGATTAGAAGCTGTAAATCTTATCATCCCGCCATTAAAAAGGATCATGAAGATAACAGTGAGTGCTTATTCAAAGTAGCAGAGCTCTGCCATATTCAAAGAGGATTTTAAATACGAACATATACATTTTGAATCCCCCACATCCTCCGCTCTGCATTTGACAAAGGGTAAGATAAAATTTAAACAGAGAGAGAGAGAGGAACTACAGGTTGAAAACCGTCTCGCACGGCTGAGAAGTACCATTTGGACCATGACTTGATAAAAAATAGGGGGCCCTGCAGGGCATGGAAATTCTTTACCTTTCGAAACCTCTTGGAACGAAAAGTTCACTTGGCCAGGCTGGTCTCAATCTCAATCTCAATTCTTGCTCTCCTCACAAATACTCGCACTACGCTTTGTTCACTAGGAGAGAACACAGCGATGGAGAACAGTCATACAGATTCTTACTACATACATAGCTGGGTATATTTGAATACAGATGGAATAGGCGATATGGTAAAATTCCTTAAAGAGAGATGAAGATTGAATCAAAGGGGTCTCCGACCAAAGACGCACACATACCTTATGAAGGATTTGAGGATGCGTATAAGAACCCTATAATAGTAAATGTATGTGTCCAAATGGATTTTCCTACAAATTCAATCTTATTTACAATGTTGTAGTAGAGCAATGTTTAATCTGGAAGTATCTATCTCCCTAGCGTGAAGTTGTACGCATACGGATGTGGCCAACACTTACTCTCTCACACACTGTTCCCATAAGTCGATCAAGAGGAAAGGAAATAAAATTTCCGACATTTTTTCCAAATGTCAAATCCGTGAATGTAAGTAAAGTATATTATGCATGTGTAAGTGTGAGTCCAAGGCTTTGACTCCAACCAACAAGATGTATTTTGAGGGTGAAATGTGTAGGCGGTGTTTTTTCACAAGCTGTTGACATACACTTTGTTTCATCATCTCACGGGCAGGGATTTTGAATGTTCCGAGGGGTTCTTTCTCTCCTCTCCGCTCGCTCCTTGGGAGGAATATAAGAAGACGGGGAAGAGATGAGGTTTGGTTAGTCAAGTTGTCCTCCTCCAATCACCCCTACTTCATTTCATTCCTCTCTCCTTTGTTCTCTCCTTCTCTGTTTGACTTCTCGCCTCTCCTCTCATATTTAAGTAGTCTACTTGGAAAGGTTGACGGCGAGCAAAGGCTCAATGAGTGAAACGACTTCTTATTTCCATTTTCGGCATCTCGACTCGCCGCCGCTCCTCCTGGAACCACAGCCACTGGCCCAAATAGAGGAGCAATAAAATTCAAGTTTCCAATTATTTATTTCCTCTCACCCTCTCACAGTACGTCGATGTCTTAATGGGAAGAGATCGTGGTGAAGTGGGCGAGTTTCGCAACTGGCCGGGACACATAATATTCAATTCTGCGTTGATAGGTTGATTGAAAGACATTTTTCAAACCACTTCTTTATTTTGGGGACCATTATCTGTGTATGTGGGAAAGGCATTGCACTTCTTTTTCAGGGACATTTATTTTCAAGTGTCTGTTTTTTATATTCAAGTTCCTATTAGTCATCGGTGTGGTGCCTGGGGCCCAACTCGTGTGTCTTCCTTTTCCAAACTCCCAATCTCTTCAGTGCTCGGTTCATAATTTCAGCCTACATGAATCACCCATCAGCTCTTCGTACCTCTTGTGCAATAGATGTAAGGATAGGAATTATACTCATATTGAATTACATTCCATTTCACTCCTCTTCGACTAATCGTTATATCTTGGGCAGTAAAGCTTGAGCAAAAACCTTCGCTCTCTCAGAGACCATAGAACTAAATACATAAGGACATATAAGTACGTATGAACGTTTTTCAAACCATTGGGTTTGGACAGGGTATACAGAGCGGAGGAAATCACGACTGCATAATTATACAAATTGTAAATTGTAGTATGTTTGCTGAAACGTGGGTTGCATGGAGCCATTGGAATAATAGGAATGGTTGACTAAGCCCGCGATTAGGAGGCGAATTTGAAACCTGGGAGAGTCACAAGATGAGCCGTTAACAGTAGCAAATTGTGATTGATGGAGATGGCAGGATTATTTGGCCTATTTTAAAATCCGATTTGCCCCCTCCGATGAGGAGATTTGTGGAGAAGAAGCTCCGATAATTCACATCTTGACTATTTCGTGAGTTAGTGAAATTATTAGGATGGCTCACGTCAGATCGCGTGCTCCCTCTGAGCCTTATCTCCCTCCGCGATCCTCCCTCTACACATTTCTCGCTACCATGTTTGAGCGGAGAATAATGTCCTTAAAATGAGAACGAGGAGGGAAACCATGTTTGCACCTCCCTTGTTGTCGAGAGCTGAGAGGAGCCTAATAATATTTGATCCCACTCACGAGATAACTTCCAATTACAATTAGACGTCTTTTTTAAGATTCTCGACGGATTAAAACCTTGCACACTTTCCTCCAGAATCCAAATAATGTACATAGCCCTGCATTCAAATTTTGGCAAGTAAAAATGTAAAATTATTAAGGCTCTAATTGGGAAGAGCCGAACCTTCTTCTCTTGCATCTACTTACCACCATCAGTCACTCCGGAACATGGGTAATCTCCGTCGTTGTCTGTCAGGAATGGTTTCTTATTACCTCACCTTCTCCAGCTCCGTATCCTCATCAAAGAAATGGAAAAAAGTAATGAGACAAGTTTTATGACCAAATTGCTATGTTGATTCGTGACGGTGTTATGAGTTAGTGACATGTGACTGACGTTGAGTTAATGCAACCACTCTCTCCCTCCGTCTTCCAAAAATCCGCTCACAAGTAAAAATGAACTAACTGGTAATGGAGGTTGTGAGTTTGGAAATGGGCTGATCGGGCATTCGAGTTCATTCTTCACTGTCCTCCACCGCGACTCGGCTAATCTCTATTATTATTACAGATTCTCCCTCATTAAGGACATGAGGGAAAGGAGTGAGATTCCTCTCCGCGTAATTATGGACACACATGCTAGAACATTTGCACATTGTTTCAAAGCTGTGAGAGCGACTCTGTCGAGACACACAAATCCTCCAACCACGCTAATGAAACGAGAATTGTTTTTTGAGTCTTGCGGTTCAAAAATCCTCTCTTTCCTCGCGTCGTCGTGCCGTTTCCCAAATAAGGCAATCGTTGGAACAAGTGGGCATCAGGTGCTCGGGTTAATCAGTAAAACATTCATTTCCAAGCCAAGCCCATTCCAACTATTCGAATTTCTCTAGTGATTCAATACCAATAGTCTCGTGTCGTATGAATAGTCTCAAGGAGCTCATTTGTATTCAAACCATTCATTTGGGGTTGAAAAGGGGAAAAGTCCAAAAAGTTTCCAAAGACTATGAGCAAAATGAAGAAGGGCTTTTCATTCCACGTGGAAGATGCTAATAATTAATTTTGTCAAAATGGAAACACATGTAATGGTTAATAGTCTTCTCGGCAATACATCATGCACAATTTTCTTTTCTCTGCAATCCTTTTGTGCTCTGTTTATTCTTCATGTGTACAAACATAGATTATTGGGTGTAGGAAAGATTACTCCTATTTAGCATGTTTTATGTATTTACAAGTATATGCCTTCCGAGAATCTCCCCAGGACTGTGCATATGCATTAAGTTTCCAATCCTCCTCATATGGGGTACGTGTGTGTGTAAAAGAAGTTGTACATTTGGCGGAGCGTATGCCTTCTCCCATTTATGACATGTGTAGTTTATTATGGGATGAAGATGGGCTTGAACCCGCACGCCCTTGTCGAAGTACGTTTACAACCCGGAGCCGGGTGGTGCCCTGTTTACCTGACTCACACGAGTAATTTCTCAGCCATTATGTTTCGGTGTTTTGAAGCAGATCGTTTCTCCTCTCACATAAGAGGGGTTTCCTTATCTCGAACCCATCCATCTTTTTGGAATATACTGGGAGAGTCGGAGGGAGCCATCAAGTTCCCTCCGCCTTCTGAATTACTCCTCTTCTTAATTTCTCTCCGCAGACGAACCCCTCTCGTTCAATTATAAAGCCATTGAGAACTAAACACATATAAATAGCAAGTTCATTTCCACATTTTCCATCCATATGCTTGTCTGCAAGCGCTGTTCACAGTCAGGAGATCTATTCAGCCCTTCAATGGCCCAAATTCCCATTCTCTCGTTAGTTCTTTCCGAGTCGAGTGTCAAAGGAGGAGCGTCGCTGTGTCTCCAACAGGGAAGGGAAAATCGAGTTTCAGGGGCAGAAAGGAGAGTGAATGTCTCGACAGCGACAATGACTCAGAGGTGACCGAACATTAAAAATTCCTTTTCTTTATTTCTTTTCCATTTCCCTTTTTTACACTTTAATTGGAAAGTTAACGAACCAAACAGATTAGTTTTTCGATAGCCACCTTGGATAATTCCCGGCTCTTCCTGTCCTCACACATAAAGTAAGAGGGTATTAAGAAGTTACACAAGTTCTTTCAGGATACATGGTGAGAAAGAATTTCAACTGGGCGAAACTTTGTTCTCCGATACAATGAACCAAAAGACTCCTTGAGCACATAAAGACAATCAACGATGAGGGTAATAGTTTCCAAAATGGACTCTCACTGCCATATAAAAATTATCATAGTCAACTTCTTGAAGGAAAAGGAGGAGAGCTGGAGTTTAAATTGATGAGTGGTTCCTAATTGAATTCCCAAGAAATGGTTACTTCAGACCGATTGTTTAAACTTGTAGAGAACGATTTTCTTTAAACTTGGCCTGTTTCTTACATCTCAATTCATCTTATCTATATTCAATTCCATTTTCTCTACTCGCCCTGAATACGATTACTTCCCTCGCCAGATCCTGAATTTTAATAGCGAGTATTCTTATGGATATTTTTTGAATCCAATTGAATTTTGAATTGGATTGAATTATCATATAAGATGGTTCGGCGTTCAAGTACATAAAAACGTTTTAAAACAGTAATGTGATGTTCAAAGAGCCCAATTCCTCAACTTGAGTAACCTTTCCCAATGTATTATTCTCTTTATTCCCATTACGTGTATCAAGAACACGGAGAAATCTGAATAAATCATCAAAATCTATAAATTATGCATTTATTCATCAACTTTGATGTGAGTCGACTGTGGAATAAAAATATTTACTGCTGTTACCCTTAATGTTAAACCCATTGTTTAATTATAAATTATTGAATTAAAAAAAACAATCATACGATGTACCTTATTAATATTGGAGCTAAATAGTAGTAAATAAATAGTTAATAGGAGGAGATTGATAAAAACGTTTTGAAACCTTGTTTGAATTTTGAGTGCGTTTATGATGTGCCTCCTTCCCTTTTTGTTTCAATTAGTTTCTGGTTGGAATCAAGGGAAAAAATCGAGTTGATTACGTGGACTGAATTTTTAATAGAAAAAAATAATCATTAGGAGCATGGAAAGCTTCTTGACTGAAGATTATAACCTTATTAAACTCAAACAACAATTACCATTTATTACTCATAATTGTAGGAAACGTGTGTGTGTGTGGGTATATGACCCTTTAGTTTTCTTCGACAAATCTCGTTTAGCTTGTAAAAGTGAACTTTGTCATTAATCATGAATGTGGATCTAAGTTTGTGGTGAATCAAATTTGACATAAATTAGGAGTCGTAATGTAAAATGTGAAAGAAGGATGAAATGTGGAAGGGAGGGGAAGTGGAGCTTTGAGGTCTCTTGTTCCCTGACAGTCAATGCGAATGGTGAAAAGGAAACAAAGGAAGAGGTGGGAGAGAGAAGCAACTGATTGTGAATTCAGCCAGAGTTTCGTCGGTCTTTCTTGTCCAGATAGAGTTTCCGCTCAGAGTTCACGCTCATTTCCTGTCAGTCCGACTTTGTCTCTGCGGACACAAAAGTTGTAAAGAAGTCGAAATGTAAATTTGATTGTATTTTTACAACGACCCAACTCTTCTCTTTTTAACTACATACCTACATACATACTACATACATACATGTAGGAATTGGATTACCTTTATTGAACGATGTAACATCAGTTCATTTTAAATCTTAAATTTTTAATTAAAATATATCATTTTATTAATTATGTGATATTTTCAATGTTCTGTCGAAATTCTTACATCTCGCATTAATATATTGGAAATGTTTTCACTCGAGCTGTCGATAATCTTTTTCCAATTTACTTTATCTTTAAAATGGAAATAGTATTTCCTTTAAATGCGTTTGACTTAAAATAGTTTGATATTTCTTTAAATAGAGCCCATTTATTTTGTTTTACCTCATTTCATGCACGTGTAGGCCAATTAGCGATATTCAGCAGCTAAAATAAGCTCTAATCTATGGCGATTGTATCATTAAGAGTTTTATTGCATGGAAGTCGTAAAGAATAAACATATTGTATTATATGCATACCTACTATTGCCCACATAAAACTATATAATCTAAGCAAAGTACGAGTATATCTAGGTAATATGTAATCACTCTCATAGAAAAATCTTATAAGGGAATTTTAATTCTTTCATCTTTTTTATAAATATGTGAAAATACACTGGTTTTGAAAGTGGCTCTTATGTCTAAGATTTAGCACCGAGAACTTTAGCATTTAGTTTTGGTTTCTATTTGGGAGGTTAAATCATAAAAAGCATATAGAAAGTGATATGAGTAATGTTGGAAAGTCCGGTGCTATGATCGTTTACATTTATGTTACATCGTTAACACCCGCTTGACACGGCAATGTTTAGGTCGAATGTGTCGTGTAGGTTGTGATTTGTGGGAGCGTTTTGAGCAAAATATTCTTGATAAACATTGTAATTTATTGTTTCGTTTCAGTGAGGAATGGAGTATGGAGAATGAAGATTTGGACACTCCATGGGTTTTCCGAGGTGGTGAAGGAGAGAACTGGATCTCAACGCGAGCTGCTCGCCTCATCATCATTAGAGAATCTCGAAGAGTTGGGAAATGGAGTTGAATTATGTAAAAGAAGGTTTGCCTTCCCGAGTCGGGCGGAGAGCCCTCGTGTACCTTATGGTTAAATTTTGTAACCTGATATTCATCTACATAGAAAGTAAAGTCAGTACACATCAGCATAACATCTTGGCCCAGCCTCTCCATCCTGTGACCTTCTCAGAGTTCAAGACATTCAATTTGCTCCGAGAGTGTTGCCATTAGCCGCGTCGTTCCTAATCCCTGTCTCCTCAAAGAAGGGTTGGAAAGTGGGGACGGAAACTTAATATTCTGTCCATTATGCCGTATTATGCAAACAATTGAACATTTCATCATGGTCAGGTTCGTTTATCTTTGTCGTTATTTGCCTCATCACGTAGGAGAAAGGTAAATAAGCTGAAAAGGTGGAGGAGAGGAAGAACTAATAACAAGGAGCCACCTCATCTCACGCTTAAATCTGACGAAGGTGAGAAGTGAATCATAGCCCATGGAAATGAGGAACTTGGATATGGGAAACGTTTTAACTAATCCCCACCTTGGATTTAAATTTGTAGGTGTTCACATTTTAAATCTGCCCACGCGATTCGCACGGAGCGTGTTCATCAATGCTCAGGTTTAAGCCCTTGGAGCTATTGGGCGATCAAACGAATTACTCCTTTCATCAATGTGTACTTGTCCATGTACCCAGTTCCATTCATTGTAACCCATGTACTTGCTCCCATCGAATATTGACTTTGCCTTTCTTCAATCCGATTGCAAAGTGAGCGAGGATTAAATTTCTTTTATACAGCTCATGTAACTATGAGCATGTATTTATACGTATATTGAATTTCAGCGAGGCAGAAGTATTGGGAGTTCTCTACTCACGGCATGACCTCTGAATCAACCTTTTATTTACTCATAAAATTAGGCCGTCGGCAAATGTGAAGTGAAGCAAAGTCTTCTTTGATATCTTAGAGTCTCTCGTTGGTTGATGGGTTGGGAGACGGAGGAGGGATTTGCTATAAATTCAGCGAGTGGCTCTTTAATTATTATTCATCACATGAGTCCTGAGGTAGATCATACTTCATGAATCACGACTAATGTTCCTTCTCGGAGATAAGGGCGGAAGAGGACATTTCCCTCAATTACCTACTCTCATTCTCCGCCGCTTCCCATGCTGCCCAAGCGTGATTTTTCCCCCATCTTTGGAAAATGAGTCTTTAATTACCTCTCCTATTACACGGTGGTCTCCATTACCATAAACAATGAGTTCCCGAGATTAGTTCACTTGTCCTCATCTCATGAGTCATGAGAGACGAGAGGGAACTACAAATCAAATAGTATTCATATTAGATCCGCCAAACTTGAGCTCATTACCTAAAGGCTCTGACGCCTCAGCTTTCCTTCCTGGGTTTTCAATTAATAATGGCTGATGTAGGAAGCGAGACAACGCTGGGTCGGCTATTAACTATTTCCACGCATTTTGTTTATGAGATGGACTTTTGTAGCCCGAAATTAAATTTCAAATAAAGGAACAAGGCCCATGGTATTGATACTCCTCAGAGTGTTTCTCGACGTTGTTATTTTGGATTTGATGAGGACTATCCTGCACGTTTCATAAACTCAAAAGGAAATTCATATGGAGTTTTATATACAGAGTGAAAAGAACCTCTGTTCCTCTAATAGATTCTCTTCTCCATAGTCGAGAGGGGAGAACTCCAGGGTGTGAGAGGATCATTGAAAAACCCATGATATTTTTATTAGGAACTGCTCCTCTTATTCGCATCGTCAGACTGGAGCCATTTTATACTTTTATGTCAGGGCTCTCTCTCCCGCACACTCAGACGGGCTCGGCAGGGTCCTGGAGGAAGGAAGAAGTAATGTATGAAATGATTATGAATGTTCTGAGATTACACGATTTTGAGTGAGGCTGAGACACATTCCACCTTCTGCCAGATTTTTAGATCCTTATGGAAAAAGAAACGAGAATAGATGAGTGATAGTGGGGAATCTGGGGGAAGAGCGAAGGGAGCCATCAGAGTCTTAAAGTATACCAATTGACCCCACACGTTGCCTCTCTCTTCCCTTATTTACGCCTTTTTATTTTAGAGAGGATTGCGTGTAGAGAGGTAAGTTTTTATATTTATTCCATTGCCTTAACCGAATCTCTACGTATAGTAGGACGAGATTTTTTCTCTATGGTCGAGTTCGAAAGTTCAATTTGAGACAAGTGCCTTTTGAGTTATTCAGGGGATTTGGGGTTAATTCCAAGATATGAGGATCGGCACATTGTGATGGCAACGGCGTTTGAGATTTCTCCTGGATTTCCTCAAGTTTCATCAGTCTTAAGGCTGTTTGCTCTCAAATGTGATATTGGGGAGATGGAGAAAGTTTGTCGGATCTTTGTTTTAATGTAGGATTGTGAATTTGGAAGGCTTTGGGAATGAAATGATTGGGAGAAGCCGTAAAGTTGTGGATGGGGATGCTGAGGCTCATTTCCTATTTTAAGTGAGAGTCTTATCACTCCCTGAGTCAATGAGGCTCTTTCTCGTTCTGGCTCCATTCAATCATCTCTCCCTTCGTCTTGTCTCCCTTAGTCAGGCACCGAGAGTAAACTTTGTTTTATGTCCCTCTGACAGTAAAAGTTTATGTTCTCTATTTGTGTCTACCTCTTTGAATCCCAGCAATGAGCCCTCATTATTATGGACTCTCAACTTTACTCCGCTCTCGACATTGTGTTTGGGAGTGTAATAATGTTAATGGTCTGTTCATACTTAGATAGTGGTTCTCATCCATGTATCTCTGGGATGACCAGCCATACTCGTATTTATTGTTAACATTTCATAACCCCTTCCTTTGACATCTCCATCTGTCAATGTATGTTTTTTTCATCCCTCGTGGTCTGCCTCGTCTCAGCCGTCTTGGATCGTGTAGAGCGGACTCTTTTGTCATGGGAGAGTGGAGCCGCATTTCCCCGGCTTTGACAGGTGTTGAGATTGACTCTCGAACTTCTCTGCACACTTTTTTTATATATCTTATAACTCTATCTTCGTCCTTCGCTTAAAAGGAGTTTGGAAAGCTAAGGATAAGTTCACTAGATCTGTTTTATATCACGTTCTCCAACTCTCAGAGGGCAAAAAAATGAGAATGCCTGGCTCAAATTATTTATTATTTAATTTATTAATGTTCCAACATTTGTCTTCTCGCGTTGCCCACAGTCTCGTTTGTGTCAGAAGGAGGGAAGATGAAGGGGGAAAGTTAAGCATATGAATATTCATTGATTGAGGATGTTGGTCCGTTGACTTATGGGACTTGGAATTATCTTCCCACGGTTGATTAACTAACCATGGAAGCAGACAAAGAAAGAATCAACTCCACACTTTGTTTCTTCCAACCCTCCTGGCCTTATGAGGACCAAAGAAGGTGGAGTATTCCAGAAAGACGAAGGAGGAAGGATGAGACGTCACTCTCATTCCAAATGCTTCCTTTCCCACTTCCATTGTCTTCACGTCTGCCCTCCCATCCTCCCTTAACAATGCTGTCTAATCCAATATCAGCTAATCTCCACTCTAATTCAAGAAGAGGATCTTCATAGGAAGAGACTCAGCCAAAGACTTAAACTATCAAATTGACACGTCTTTGGGTTTCTTCATTGTTTCTCCGCATTAAATTAGCACCTATTCTCTAAGTATAAAATTGGAGGTGAAGGGTCCGGAACGGTCTTTATACTTACATACAACCAGGTCATCATCTCAAGTTCTCAAGTAAGTATACTTATATTTAGATAAGCTACCTGGTTAGGTTAACCTATCCAGGTCATCATAATGTAAGCATAGGTATAGTTATATTGGCTATGATGAAAGAAGCCTAGCATGGTTACAATAAAGCTACGTGTCGACACGAGGATTATGCTTACATCTTTCTTTAAGAAGTTGATGGAGAGAGGGTATGACAATTTGCGAGCTTCGAATTTGTCATGGGGTATAACGGGAGGTCGAGACGAGCTGATCCTGATGGTGATGGAGGCTCAGAAGGCAGGATATTTATTTGAAAAGGGCGAAAACCAAAAGAGTAGTGGGAAGGCTCAGGCTTTGATTTACATTTCCGACTATTCCTGTGTCAAGCTGGGTGATAAATTCGCCCTTTTCAAAAAATATTATTCCATTCTTTTTCCCAACTCCTTTTGATCTCTTTTACCATATTTTGGGCTTGGTCCTTCTGGAGCCTTGACTCAAATTGCCGAATGTGGAAGCATAACAAGATCTAAATAATAGACCGGGATTGGAGCCGCTAGGGAATTTTCTCTTTCTTCGCTCCTGTGTTTCTCTCCTTCCTCGTTATCGCGAAGCTCAGTTTATATTGAAGGCCTTATTTAGAGATTGTGATGGAAGATCTCATTTTCTCACTCATCCCAAGTTGAGGTTGAAAGTGAAGGCGAGTGCGGCTCAACAATTTCAGAACGTATTAGAGGAGTTTGAAAACCTCAAACCGCACCTAACCAAGATGAATTGAAGCACGGCATGGGATCCGAAGAATGAAATTGTGAAGGGATTTCTGGCCGGCCTGATCCATTGCTCAACCTCGTTCATTTCAAGCGAGGTGAGCAAAGTTTCAGGTGTGTCAGCAATCCCTCTCTTCACCGCAACAGCGAGAGAAAACTGCTTTCACCAAGGTACTCCGACCAACCATTTTGAGCTCTGATCCGTCGCCTGATACTTGCTTTAACCTAAGATTGAAAAAGGTGAGCAAAGTTTCAGGTGTGTGGATTGTGTTCTCTAACGTCGAACTTCTCCGGAGATGCTGAGTCAACTCTTTCCAAATTAGTTATTAGGAAAGATAATTAAAGCTAAGAAGGGGATTTAAAGGATTCTTGGGAAAAGATTTGGAGACGTCGAGCGCGGGTGAATTAGATTAGATTGATACAGTTTATCCTCCCTCGTCTACTCCGACTCCATGCAAATGGAGGCGAGAGGAGCCGGAATAGATTGTAAATTAAAATGACGAATCATTTTCCCGGCAAATTCTCTTCAATTACATCAACTAATTGAATTTGCTGCTAGTATATGTGTTCTTAAGTGTATTAAATTCTCCGTTGCGCCTCTGCCTCTGGTGGTCTATTTGCGCAGATTTAATCAAATATCCTCTCGAGGATTTCTAATGTATGCACAACAGAGACGGGTGACTGGAGCGGGGAGGGCGCGACAGAAGACCCAGAAAACGAGCTTTCCTACTATTTGTTTTACTTAGTGAATTAGGAGGATTGGATGTGCTTGAAAAATTAATTTCCATATCTCGTCTGACTCTCATGATCCCCTCACTTTCAAATTCAACAGTTGAGTCCTTTTCCCACCACGTAGGCCGGATCAATAAAGTCCCTTATCTTTTCCCGAAACCCATCAACATGGAGCTCCCGAGCCGGGAGCTCAACTCCGCTGGGCTTTATTCTCATTAAGAGTGTTCAAGTCAAGAGGTCATTTAAGTATGCTTGGCGTGTGTACGCAATGTAATAAGAATATTAAATATATGTATGTATGGGCCCTCACGGGAGACAAGGAGCAAGACGAATTAAGTGAACATCTTCTACAGAAATGAAATTGGAATGGAATTAGCGGAGATTCGGAACGGTTCCAGAATTGACTTCTGCCTCTAGCCAAGATTCCCTCCTTAGAATCAACTCGGCTTCTCCCCCATTCGAAACACGGCCCCTATGCAAATGTCAGCAAAATCAGAGTGAAACGAAAGCTTGAACAACTCTTACTTCCAGAGGCTGAATAAATACCCAATCCACTTCCAAATAAAGATATGTATACAGTCCCGCATTGAGACTGGGATTTTAAAGCCCTATACATCCTGCACACCTGAAATTTTCCCAATGCATAAAGCACATAGGAAATAAAGGAGTCTCCCGAGATCCGGTTCAGCTATCCTTCATGCCCTTCCACGCCTAGTGTGTTCGAGGCAATAGATTATCATTACGCACCCATGCCCTCCAAGCAATAAAAGATGAGAATTACCTCTATTGAAAATTCACTCTCGGCAAATCGAAAAGCAACTCGGGTGCGCCGACACTCTTTGTTACAAACTGTATAATGTATTGTGCGAGTACATGTACATTATTTATATAGTGTAGTAGATGCGTGATGTCGATGGCATATCAAAATGAAAACTATCAACTTTCCGTTGTTGTGTAAATTGTGTAAAGAATAAAAGCAAATACTCGATTTTTGTTAATTTATAGAATAACTGATATACAATGACTTTGTTGAACATTTACAAATAGGTAATTCTACCTTTCATCTATGGAGGTAATCAACTACTATTATAACTCATGTCCTAACTATTGTTGTTGAATGTATGTAAATACTACATATTTTGTAAATAAACTTTATTTAAAAACAACTTGTGAAATGTTAACTCCAGCATATGTAATCGTTCAAATATCATATAAAATGATCACTAAAACATTGATACAGGATTTATACAAATGAACTGGTAAGGTATAATACAGATAAAACTTTGAATTTTTAAATTATTTCGGGAATATAAGAAGATTCGAAAAGCAATAAATTGATTAGATACTTATTTAACAACAACTTTTGATTTCATTTGGATTTTTATCTAGGATTATCTCCTCGTGCTAAAATAATATGACAATACCATATACTTATACTTACGATATTTGTGTATGATTTTGAATATAAAATACATTAATGTTCATATGCAAACATTCGTAACTTCGTACGTGCTACAATTTCATATGTATGGTATGCATTCAAGATTAGTATTTATTTATTATGGTATAGTTATATCAGTTAGTATATAGGTATGAATTGATCAAAAGAAAATTTTAATCTCGACTTTATTTAAAAAAAGCCTTTGTCGTTTATTATGAAAGAGGCTGAATATGCTGAAAAATAAATGAGATTTTTGTTTATTATAATATTTAATATTAGATAAAATTCTCGTCTTTACTAAAGGGAATTCGCATTGACTCGATCCATCTTAAATTCATTGAATTCATCAAAACACGCTCGATTCAATATTGTGTTGATTCAAGTTTTGAGATTGGGTAAGATTGACTTTGAGGCGAGATTGGAGATAAAGCAGGGAAATCCTTTCTCCTCCCTTTGAATAATGTCTCAAAGTCATGAGATAAAAAAGCTAATTTTGTTGTAAAAACGGTCTCTATGCGTTTGTGAAGCATACGTTTCCTTCCTCTTCCCTCCCCCTCCTCCCATTTGAACGGAGATCTCAAACCGTTCCATTCTTCTCCCTCTATTACTAAAATTCAGTAATGTTCTCGTATTAACATTTCCCGACTTCTCCGGCGTCTCGAAGTGAGCCGCCCTCTCGTTCGCCCATCCGCTCAACTGCCAAATTACTCAACAATAATTCTCTTCTTATAACTTCATTGCCCAACTCTCCCTTTTAATGAGGTCTTCAATATAAGGGCCGACCGAAATGTAAAACTATTCATAACACATCTTACGACTGGCTTAAATGCGGAGAAACAATTAAGCGGCTATTTTGATGAGCTTGTAGTAATAGTTGAGAAGTTCGAGAGTGTCAACTCAGCTCATCTATTTATTAAAAGGAGTCTCCCAGTTCTCCAATCTTCTTTTACGAGAATGGTCCTCTATTAAGTAAGTTGAGTAAAGTTGAGGGTAGTTTGGATCTCTTCTCTCAAATTCATTTTACTTCATACTCCCATCGAGAACAAGAGCCTCATTGTTTTAAGCTTCTAAATTCAATATGTCTTACTTACCATGTCTTAATAATACTTTCCCCTTTGCTGGCTCATAACTCTAAAACTTTCCCATTACTTTCACCTCTGAGTGGAAAGTTTTTTAAAATCACTTTTAAAGACCGAACCGATTTCAACCTCTTTCGAAGATGACAAGGGAAGTTCCATTACAATAATATATGGGGTATCTTAGGAATGTATCATACATGCTAAAAAAGATAATCTGATATAAAGTGAGCTTATAAGTTAAGATGCATTATTTCGTATGAAGCTACGTAACACATAAAAGAAAGTTGAGTTTATTGAGACTTGGAAACCCGCGCATGCAAAATGGAAAACTCGAATGTGATTTGTGAGTGAAGTGGAGATGAACGAATACTCAGAAAATGACAGATATGAAATAATTTAAACGAAGTAGTGGAGGTATAAGTTTGGAAAAATAAATGTGAGATACTCGTGATGCCCTATCTCGATATAACAGGCTTAAAAGCCCTTTGGGAAGACGTTTGTCAGAAGAGAGAGAGGTCGATATAAATTCAATTTTTCCTGTCAAAAATCTCTCTCGTGTCAATATAGTTATATAACCACTAGCGGAGATCCATCCTTATGAAAGTATCTTTTATATGATCCATCAATAGACCCCTCCATTTCAAGTTAATTTTAAAAGAATATCGTTTTGAAATTGTGATGCTCGAATTGTGAACGAGGAGTGGAGAGGAAGCGAGGATGAGTAATACAGGTAATATGTCTTTAGTAATAGAGCCATAAGGAGGTGTCGGATCTCCTTCTAGGCACTAAGGACGAGGGAGAACGAGGACGAGTGGCCTGATGTGAAGAGACGCGGAGTTGGTGAGAGGTTCTCGAGAGGATTGAGACGGAGCATTATATGAAAGGAGAATCCCTGAATGGAAAGCTTACCCATCGACTATCAAATAATGGACTGAGGGAAAGGCAGATTTGTACCTTTTCAATATTGAAATTGATTTCCTTTCCTAATGCTTTCATATGAGCTCAGAAGAGACATTTTTTCTTTTCATATATTCCAAGACTGGAAAAATCTCTTTTCAATAAAATCAATTCGCCGGAATTTATTTTCATTATTATTCTCTCACGGACCATATCTATTTTCACCTTTCTTTACCATCGTAATAATGGGAAACGAGTTTTTCTATTATGCTCTTGCCATCCAGAATTTTTATTGAATTATTGTTCTATTACTCGTATTATAGGCGGAAATAATGTATGGTTATACTTATACTCGTTTATGTATAAAAACTAAGCACGTAATTTTATAAGGTTAAGTTTTTCTAATTTCTAATTTCATAATTGAGTCAATTATAAAATATTAATACATAAAATAAAATAAATAGTATAATTATATTTTTTGATAAATATCTACTTTACAATCTAAAGTTGAGTTATTATTATTCTACCTATATAATTATTCCAATATAAAAATAATTACTATTTTAGATAAATGAATGTTATCGTTTCATCTTAAACTAATCAAAAATTCTGGACATCATTTCATTACATGAATACAACACAACATACAGCATATTACCAATATGTAAGTTAGATACACTACAGATGTATGGTAACATATTTGTATTTACCTGTATATATAAGGTAGCATATGTATTTAAAATAGGTAGTTTCATACATTATCCTTTGGTATAGCTAAAGTATTATTTTATTAATTGGTTCTCATTTCCGTCCAAAGTAATCTTTAACTTGGTTTTATCAATAAGTTTTCTTTGATAAAGGAAATTATAAAAGAAAGGCAATTTTTATCGAAAGAAACTTTCTTTTTCTTTCAACTTTCTTTTGATTTTCAAAACGCTGAATTTACTTTTAAAGACTGAAAGAAAAATGAAACTTTGAACATTTTTTGCTTTAACTATCAAACTTATTGCCAGCCATTCGCGTTTAAAACATTTTCTCAACCTATTTATTTTATTATCCTTCCAGATATATATTATGCATCGAAGTATGTACTAATGGTAAAATGGCATTTTAATGTAGACCAAAAGAACTTTTTAAGTAAAGTTCGATTTATTCGTAGATGGTCAAATAATTTTCTACCAATTATAATTTTATTTTATTCATTGAATAATGCCGTAAAACATTTATGCTATTTAGTAATATCTATCTGTATTTATTGAATTGAACGCCGGAGCATTTAAAGTATGTAGGAACTTTTAAAAAAATTCCTCGGAGAAAATTTAAAAAAATGTGAATTAGAAACAAGTGTACTTATTATTAGTATATAAGATAATTTCATAATTTAATACATAACTTGTTACTTTTATTTGTACTTTAATAAGCGGATTGAAGACTTGTGGGTTTTGTCAAAGAATTGAAGAGGAATTTTAGTCATCTTCTCCATCTACTCGGAAATCCTTTCGCGATCCTACCCGGATGAATCCGAAACGTTATAAAGAGGGAGCTTTCGAGGTTTTTGGAGAATTTCGAGAAGCTTAATGTTAGCTGCACTGGCTTTTACTTCAGTTTATTTTTGTATATGCGGGTGAAAATGCTTGGCTCTTTCGTTTTTAATCTTTTAAATCGTTTAAAAAATTTAAATAAAAAATAATCATAACAAAAAATTATGCTGGATATTATCAAACTTAAATTAATTAAACGAATACAAATACAATAATAAAATATATTTTTTAGAGATACAATATTGAAAAATAATAAGAATTACGGGAAATTACAAACTGAAATTCTTTTATCTTAAAAATAACGCAAATTAAAAAGATCAACAACCATTCATTCATTCTCAAAATTTCATTTAATCTAATGAGTAATACTTAATAGTAAGTAAAGCGGATTATGGAAATTACGATAATCTATAGTTATAACTATAATGGTTATAATTTAGAAGGAATGTGTGGAGCTTTATCTTTTATTGGTCTAAAGGGAAGTCTGAAGGGGCAATGCAAAAGAGATTTGAAATAATGAAGAGACCGGCTCGACTTCTCTCAGACAAGTGGAATTAAAATTGTTGGAATTAGAACGGTGGATGGTATAGCATTTAAGAGTTGAAATGGATCTAACATTAAGAGGGAAAGACAATTTTGATCGCTCTTCCAAACTCCTTTTGCAGAAGATGTCATCCTTATTTAACAAAGCTGAAACAGTCCAAACTCTCCTAATTTATCGGGTCGCTGTCAGCTTGCCATGAATTCCGACACAGAAATCCTAAGATTTACCCTCTATACTTGCAATATCCTAAAATTTATAAACCTCGTTAGGTCTTCATCAGCAAATATGTATGTCAAACTATTATTTTATGAGCTCATTCTATTCATCATGTAGCGCATGAATAAAATGCATTTTGCATTTATGATCTATTATAATGGAGAGGGATCGGAACAAAGGAGGAGACCGCGAGATTGAGGGATCGGAAAGGAAAGAAGCACGCAACCGCGAGATTGAGGGATCGGAAAGGAAAGAAGCACGCAACCGCGAGATTGAGGTGGAGAAGGAGGAGGGAGAAATAGAGAAGACAGAGACCGGAGCGTCGGGACTTGCTCGAGAGACTCACTGGGAAGACGCTGAGGTGGACGCCTTTGCAAAAGGGTGACCTGGCTTTCTTCGGAGATTGCAATTTAAGTTCAATAAAGAATTAAACTTTGTAAAGTCAAAGAGAGAATTGAGCGAATCTTTGAATGACGGAGAGAGGAATCTGTCCTATCCTAGTCTCCATCCTAGAGTCAATTTCCATCCACCCACACAAAGAGATAGGGAAGTTCGATCTGGATGCCCTCGTCGGTCACCTGCGTGAGCTAGCTGGCATTCGGGAGAAGAATCATTGGGACCGGGAGGGCACACCATTACAAATTGGCGCCCACAAAGCTCGAACTGGAGAGGAAGAGCTCGAACCGCGAAGACCAGAAGTTGAAGAGGAAGGAGCGGCTATCTTTTTGGGCGAGAGACGTGGAAGGAAGGAGGCGTGCAAGGACGAGTCATCTCCTTTGTGAAGAAGAAAGGAAAGACCACACCTCCGCCATTGAAGCCGTCTCACATCTCTTCGTGGTCTTGCAAAAGATCTGGGAATTACGCCTTTGACCAAAAGGTTGTGAACTTTCTGCATGATCTTGAAAAAGATCTGGGTTATCAATCTTTGACAAAAGGGTTGTGAACTTTGCGTGGTCTTGAAAAAGATCTGGGATTAAGGATCTACAAAGAAGGTATCGACAAGTTAGGATAATTTAAATAAGGTTAAAAGGATGTTATGAATTTTTCCATTGGTTTTAAATTAAAAATATTTTTTTGAATTACACAAATATTTTATGCAATTTTATGAAAAAAATCTACTTACATTTTCCAAACTGAAAAAGGCAGAAATGGAAGCATGGAGTTGCAATGAGATTCAAATCTAACAGTGGAGAGACAGGCGAAACGTCCGAATGATTTCACCTGCCCATCCTCACGAGACAAGAAGTTATCATCAACGGCAAAACAATTGTAAAACCCTGTGTTGGACTTCAATAATTTTGCTAGGGGAATCGATCTCGCGGACATGAAGATCACGCTCTACCACATGAAGATAAAGAGTGTCAAATGGTATGTGACTGTTTTTTCCACCTCATGGATCTGATAATTTACAATGCTTTTGTTCTCTTCAAAATCAATCATCCAAATGCTACGAACCTACAATTTCGCCTAAATCTCATCAAGCAGCTTCTTGTTTCAGTCAATATCAATATTGTACATCCATCAGCGAAGATGCAAAATAAAGGAGGACATTACCAAGAATTGAACCCTTCTAAGAGGAACCACAAGATTTAGCTGCAAGATCTGCAAAATTCCTTTGTGTGTTGACACTTGTTTTGTAAATTATCATTCTTAATAAGTTATTTCCATTGTTGTTAATTGTTATTAAACGTCGTTCATTTTAAACATTATTTTTTATACATTTTATATAAAAATTGATTTTTCATTATGAAGGAGTCGTTTTTTCGCATTTTTGACTCAATTTTTGGGCCTTCCAGGTCAGTAATGGTCTATTGTTAATCATATTTAAGTGTCATTAGAATCGGACTTAGTCGGCGGGTTTTTTTCAGCCTTGGGAATAATGTTGCTTTCCACTAACATTAGGTTAAATCCTGAACCCACTCTGCATTAGGTATAACGAGTTTTGAAATGAATGATCTTAATTTAATAAATTTAATAGGTCGTTCATTAACCTTTAAAATTGAATTGAAAGACGTGTGATTAAATTGAAGGAAAAACTTTTATTTCCTTTCAATTTGATCTAGAATTTTTGCAGATTTGAGAATATTCCATGTAATTTTGAGATTCCTTTTATTAAAATTCACTTGCTCATTTAAAAATAATTTCGTTTCTAATGCTTCCTCGTTCACAACCAATTTGAAATTTAGTTATGCAGCGGAGAGGGTTAATTCCTTCCTGCCAAAATTGTAGTGTTCGAGATCCTAACCAGTTGTTTACTGCAGTTTTTAAACCATCTTCGTTTTCAAATTGTTGACCTCTCAAGAAACTTTTCATGTGAGAAAATAAGTGAAAGTCAGATTTAGAAATGTCTGGAGAATAAGGCGGGCGTGGAGGAGTTTCGATATCAATCTGTCCAATGTGTCTAACAATTTGACATGTATGAGGACGAGCATTGTCGTGGAGCAAGCGGTGATCAGATTCTGGGTGCAGAATAAAAAGCTGGTGGCGAAGAATATGATTGTAGATTTCTCCAGTCATTGTTTGATGGGTAAAAAGGGTAAAAATTGCACAACAATCGGACCTCTCCAGTTCCAGAAATTGCACATGACTTTTCTCTTGAATCTTAACAATTTCTGGAGCTTTTTTCCCTTTCCATTTCCACTTTTGAGATTGCTTCAAATCTTTAGGCTTGAAATAAAAAATCCAAGTCTCATCACAAGTGATTATACTTCTTAAAAAGTCTTCACCTAAAAAATTAAAATGAACTTAAAAATAAATAAAACAAAATTTAATTTTTCGTAATGTATTATATTTTACCTCCAGTTAAACAGCGTATGTAATGATGAAAAGACATTTGATTTCTTTGCCTTTTTTGATTCTCGTTGATTTGATGAGGAATCCACTTCGCGTTCACCTTTTTCACTTTTAAATCTCTCTGAATGATCCGGCTTACTGTTCCAATCGAAAGTTTAGTCTGTTGTGTAATTGCTTGAACATTCATTGATCTGTCTTGTAGTATCGTCCCTTCCACATGATTTATTGTATCTTCAGTTCTGGCACTCCTTGGTCGTCCAGTAGAAAGTATCTTTTGAACAGAAGTCCTTCCTGATATTTACCATATACGATGGTATTTAATTTGGAATGGAATGTGAAGATAATTTCGTTTTTCGTTAATATTATCAATTTACAAATTAAGATTACATACTTGGGCTTTAGAAATTGTAGAATATAAACTTTGTTTTAAAATGTCTTAAAGTTAGAAGGTGAAATCTTGATACTAATTTGATTAAAGTAAAGATTACAAATTGAATTGCATTCCTAAGTATGTAATTAAGCTAATAACTTCCTCGATCAGATTATATTTTGACTTTACTACCAACCTAAATTCCATTAATTTATTTGTTCTTAAATAATTTTCTACTACGTAGTTCGTATTTAATATATTTGTAAATATAAGATGAGCAAAATTTAATTATTTTATATGCGTAATTTTTCTTTTCATGGAACAATTTTAAATTAATAAATATAAATATTAACTGAAATTATGTGAAAGTTTAAATCAATTAAATCAATCAAATAACATTTCAAATTTCTCTAATTATATTCTATGCTTTTATGTAGTATTATATAATGTAAGACCAGCAATGGGTCAGTCTCCCGACTGGTTGATAACTTCTTTCCATTAAAAACTATTAAATGGTACAAACCGTATGACCCGATATCTGTCCCCCTGCCCGGATACTTTTAAAATCATACCCCTCAGACAGATTTCGGGCCAGGACATACAATGGATAGAAGTTACTAAACCGTCGGGAGACGGGCCCTTTGCTGGTCTTTAGTTATAAAATATCAGTGTATTTAGGTAATCCGTCGACATTTAGCTCTTATTACAACAGTGTGGGCTGAATTAATATTACAAACCTCTTAAGATCATGACAATATCACAGAGTTTGGCATTTGCCACCCGATTCGGGTATTACCCGAGCCAGAAGGTCGGGACGGACAGGAGCGATCCGCTCCTGGCACATTATGGCCCCGGAGCTGCACACAATTTTTTTAAATCATAGAATAGTTCAAGGGAGGGAAAGAATTTGTGAAAAAACATTTCCATATGAACGTACTCTTGGTTCCAAATAGTTTTGCCGATTTTATGAGCCATCACTGTTTCTCATGGGTGGCCCAATAGCATATCCATTATACTTGATAAACGTGGTTTTATTTGAAAAAATATAATCGCGTAAGGGAAGACTGAAACAGGGGGAGGAGCTATGACTCATCAAATCGGCTAAACTATTTGAAAAAGCGAGTATGTCAAACTCAAACTCGCCAACTTTTACAAAATATTTCAAGTGTTGTGTTTCTCCTCCTTGCCAAACCCCACATTGTCGCAGATTTCTTAAAGACGATCAGTTTAATCAAAAAAGGGCCTGTCATGTTTTATACGGAAAGATTTCGGTCAGATTGGCATTTACAATTGAGTCCCCACTGTTGTAGTAAGTGAGAAAAGTCCCCTTAATGTTACAAAAACTGAAATTTTATAAAGGTAGATACATAAGATAGGAATGTAGGATATAACTTAAAACAGATCTACATATATATTATATTGTCTTGATTCTTGATGCATAATCTGGTAGCTTTTGCATTATAGTATATTAAAAAAAACTATTATCACAGATACTTGATTCGTGACATGATGACATCAGTTTCGTTCACCTTTAGCTTTCATGAGATTATAGGGGAAAATGAGTTTAAAAAGGAATGTAAATCTCCATTGCCTTTCTCATCAATTTTATACAATGTTTACAATAAACATCATCATGTAGTTCTACATGTTTGACGCATATTCTCAGTAGGTCTGTACATATTTAATTCATATTCGTATCCTTATAAATATAATATTACACCTAGAGAGAGTATTTATAACATAACAATGCTTACATTCCTATCACCCAATCTTGAAGTAATGATTGTATGAAATGGATCTTTATGAGTTTCTCAAATGAATGGTTTCGTAATTACGTGAAACCTGAATGAAGAAATAAGGAAGGGGATATTTGGCGAATAATTTTCTAATTGAGAGACTGGAAGAAAAAGCTATCAAATACCTCCAGTGAGAAAATTCCAATATACCTTCAAAATTTTGTTTCTCTGCTAATGTTATATTAGTATTACATAGATATAGATTAAGTATAGTCAAGAATCCTTGGTCAAAGGTACATAATTTAATATTAGTGTATAGTAGTTATGTAATAAATATGATATGATCATAATATGATATAGGAATAACTCATAACCCTTGTGCTTTGTCGCATCTATTCTCGTCTTCTCTTCGACTCAGCAGGAACCGTCCACATCCATTTATTCTGGCAACGCTAAATGATTCGTAATGAGAGGATAAATGGTCGGTTTAATGATGTAGCAAGGTTTCATCCTGAAGCTCTCTGTCACAATCCAGAGATTGGCCATGCCAAGTTTTGGGAATTGGATCAACTTCCTCCCTCACACTCCTAAGAGGCGTAATTGCGTTGAGATACACTTAGACTCCACTCGCGTGACAATCCTCCATCCTCAGCCTTTGCACTTTCAGGAAATTCTCCAGGCCATGGCTTCCATTTCTAAAAATTTTTGAGGGAAATTTCTAAAGCTAAATCAAACTCTGGTTTCAAATTAATATTTATGGCTTGATTGGAGGCACAACATGCCTTCAATATCTTTTCCTCCTTCACTAATCAGAATATCAAATTGTTCTAGTAGTAGTTTATAAAGGGCGATTGCATCTTAATTGACCAAGAAGTTGTTAGCATTTCTATTCGCCATTTTTCTTATTACTAACAAGAATTTTGTTTAGATATTTTTGGTTTGGTTAACAAAGAGTTGAAATGTTTATGAACCATTAGTTTTTCGTAAAGTAGATACTTAAGAATGTTTTTGTAATTGCTTTATTCCTCATGAGCAAGCAATTTATACATGCAGGTAGATGTATAGTAAATATGTATTTTAATCTAGCGTCAATTCAATCTTTACATTTTTGATCTAATAAAAGCAATGACCTGTTAATATCAGCAAATATGTTTTTTTAAAAATATATTTGCCATATAATTTTCAAAATATGCAAATTGTTAGCTTCAAATCTAGATATGTATGTAGATCACAGAATCATGCCGATAAGGACAATAATAAGTATGGGTTCGTATGTTATCATTTAGGGTGTAACAGAGCAAACAAGCATTAAAAATTCAACGCACTTGGAAATTATTTCTGACATCTGACGATCTTACTCCATAACTTTGAAGGAAAAATATTAAAATTTGATAATTATGAATAGCCATTTAATTTGGAATTGAAAAGTACCGTCCATGGATGCCAAATGGGGAATTATTAAAGTTGAATGGGTGTAAATATTAAATGTGATTTCGAGCCCGGAGCAGCCCCAAAGTCATGTTAAAATGATGAAACTTTATAAGGATTTTCCACGAAGCAGAACTTTCCTTTCCGGAGACATGATTAATAAACACTTAAAAGAAAATAAAAAGCCCCAATGTGTGGTTTGAATCCTCAGAGCTCTTTTGAATTTCCTTGAGAGAATGGGCCTTGAAGGTGGTTATGGCTCTTCCTGGACGAGACCCATTTACTTTTATTCACAATGAAAAAACTATCAGGGGAAAAGATCTAAATTTCCCCCGCATGGTGTGCAGGATCAAAAGAAAGGAGAGGAACAACCGTGAAGTTCTTATTACAGTTATCTTGCAACTTTCTTCCTAACACTTTCATCATTATATACACACAATGCATGAACTGAAGAGAGAGGAAGTTTTAAATAAATTGTTTGACGCACCTGTAATCATAGACATGGCAGTTCATTATCCCACATGCCTCCTAAATCGATTCAACCCCGAAATTATGAAGGTATTGGGAGGAATGAATAGATATGTAGCAGCTACATATAAAATATATAAACATCCTTGGGAGTGGAGTTGAATCAAACGTTGCGTGGGGGCAGTAAATAGGTTGGAATAACATATATTACATAAGGTGTGTATGGAATTTCACTTTACTTGTTTCTCAAAAGGTCGCTTGACTCTTTCTCATGTGAAAATGTGAATGTTCGAAAATGTAGAAAACCACGAAGGACGAGGACAAAGAGAGGAAAAGGCGTTGAATGGGTTCACCCAAGAGTAAGTATAGAAGGAATGCTCCGCACACCCCCTTCTTTTCCATCAAAAAATGTGAAAATGGAGAACAAACAGAAAAAGCACCCATTGGTAAGGTGAGGAAGTTGGATGTCAATTTAAGATACTTTCTCTCCCGTTTTTTTTCTTTGAGAGATAAAAAAGGTTGGATTTGGGAGAGTGGATCGACTTCGTCGTCTCAACTCCCAAACGCTTGGACCTGAATGAATAATCAAGTTCGGGAACTTGTCTTTTTATCCTATGTTTAGAGTGGAAACGATGGATTGGAAATCCAAACCGGAAGCTCTTCCACTTCCAAGACCCGAATTTCCCAAACCCCATCCAACTCGGCCGGTGTGAAATTCAAAATCCATTCATTTTCTCGGGGCGACGGAGTAAATCCGAATTCCTAGCATTATCTTCTAAGGTTACGGGGTGAGGGCGGCAGACAATTCTCAGACTCGTCTATGAGGTAAGCAATTGAAGGAGGTATTTTACGCTTCTTCTCTTTCTCAAGTGTCACGGCTGTTCTCGTGCTTAAAATAAAAGTGTGACAGGAGTTTGGTTGAGAATTGGCCAAGAGGGATCTTTTCCTGGTTGATCACTCGGCTCTTTTACCAGCAACTTTCCCACATCCTTCTCTCTCCCACCGACAAATTGAGCCAAGAGGCGTGTATGTGGATACTTAAAGTGTAAATGGGAGATTGTCTTATTTTTGCCAACTCGGTAAACAGAAACGTCAAATCCTCGTTTTAAATGTTCCAAGAGGGTGGAATTTGAGTGTTTGGCCATTGGGAAGAAGAAGTCTAAGAACGAATCTTGCGATGATGGTTGGGACCAAGCTGGGTGGAGCAGCATGCTCATATTATATATCCCAACCATCTCTTAACTTTGGGCAGGGAAGACGCAGGGAACGCCGGCTCTCCGAATCCTGGCATTACCATGCCTTGGCTCCTAAAAGGAACTCGACACCCTGCTCAGTCCTCAGTCGTACATTTCCTCCGAACCATTTCCACCATGCCATCCCTTTTTAACGCCACCGCCAGTACCTGCAGCTAATCGCATTTACTTATATAATACTTCCTCCCCTCCCATCTCCCACTATGAGGGACAAAGTGGCAGTTGAGAGGTTCCAAAGATAAAGTGAATATAATGGCCCGCTATTATACTTGAAAACAACAAGTTGTTGGAGCTTACTTAAAATGAGTTATATTGAATCATTTGACGACACCAATGGGACATTTGACCCATTCGCCTCTTATGAAAACTTGAGCTGGACAAATGAGACGAGTTCTAAAGAGCCTCCAGAGGAATTCATTTTCATGATCGCCACTTCTACTATTCTGGGACTCATCATTTTGGCTACGATTGTCGGTGAGTTATTTAATCTTTGTATTACAATGCAGGATTCCATTGGTGGGTGTAGTTAGACTTAAATACATAAATATTACATACAAAAGAAATTCTATTCCGAAATTAATACAAAAGATTGGAGAACTAAAGAAATTCTGCCTCTGTGCTAAATGAGGCCATTATAAGTATTGGCTCAAATGGTAAAAGCTCTTCGTGCTTCAAATATGTATGTTTGAATAGAAGTAGTTATTATACCTTTGAGAAAAAACCCGGGTAAAGTCTATTGAAATTAGTTTCAGTTAGAAGACCTTCTCCATTTTTTATGAGATTTGGGATGGGACAAAAACGGCACGGAAGCTTTTTTCATTTAATTCCAATTCTATTCACCGTCTCCTATTGAAGATGTAAGAAAGTAAGAAAAGGTCGGTGTATTTGAGGAAATGAACCACTCGAGAATAGGAAATAACCATTGAACTTCATAATATCTTTGTAAAAAAGGAGCAGACGGGGAAAGAGAAGAAAGTTCTCGAGTAAATGACATTAGGAATGGCCAAGGATGAGAATATATAAGAGAAAATGGAGTACTATTATTCCTTCTTTGGAGTGTCCGTGGGCAATTTACTGGAGGTCAAATGGGAAGAATTTCATATTGGGAGGAATCAGGATCGAACTGGTCAATTTAATCTTCTCATATTTCATCACGGTTCATTTATTTTCAATGGCTTGTTTAAATTCTTTTCCGCCGTCCCTCCTTTGTCATTTATCTTTTGGTCCTTAAATCCCAAAAGTGTCCTTTCTCCTTTTAAATAATCTTCACCGACCGTTTCCTTTGCCCTTTTCGCTTGACCGGTGTGAGGGAGCAGAGGTGGGAGTTTTAAAAGTGGGCTGATTTTGAACAAACGTCGGAGCTAGACGAAATCCAAAGGGGAAAAGAAACTTGAATGAATTCCTTTTATAATGGATGTGTAATCTGAAAGTCAGAAACTTTCTTCATTAAACTTTGACACGAGAGAGCAAGTGGAGGAGTGGAGGAGGATTCTTCCTATTCTTTCCTCATAATCCGACTTTGAGTAAGAGAGGATTTCCCAATGGACAGAGGATAGAATGGGAGCGGCGGAGAAGGAGAACAACGTCCGTTCTTGGTTTGTCACAAGCCATTAGGGACCCACGATGAGCCTCCTGAATTGAGAAAATCGAGACTCGGCGATTCCACTTCTGTTTTTCTAGCTCAGAGTCTCCATTAGACAAAACCCACTTCCCCGCTTTCCTCCCCAACTAATTCTTGTTAGGTTTTTAATCCCTCCACACCCTTCAAATAACATGTGGGTTTTCCTACCCGCGGTCACTGAACGTTGATTAAACCAAGGTAAACTTTTAATGTTGGATAATTTTCGCATCCAGGTTTAAACTATAATTCCGTGGTGCCGTTATTGTATTGATAGAGGTCAACCCATAAGGGAATTAAGTATTTACATCTGAATTGCGGTTTAATGATGGTCTTTATGGAAAATTAAAAAGATTAATCAACCTATGATTGATAGTGCCCGGTTGTCTTCGAAAGTCAAGGGAAGATAAGACATAAATTATTCGGAATCCGCCTTTTGTTGTGGGTAGGAAAGAGGCCCGCAACGTGTGGGTTGATTCCCCCAGCCTCCTTCGTCCTCATTCTAATTCAAGTTGTAATGGTTTCCTGCTCTACTCAAGCCAGGACACAATTCCGCCAACCAATTTGGAAGAGAAATCGAAGGTTTTTTCTCGGGCCGCAACGTCCCTTTAAATAACGTCCAAGTGTGGGGAAGGTTTTGTATGTATTTAGAGTAGGCATTAAGAAGGAAACCTCGTCCGCATTTCCTTTTACTTAACCACCCTGTATGAATCTTGCATTTGTATGTACGTATTTATACACGAATTGTATTAACGTTTCCTTCATGGCACTTAAGGAATCGAAATGCATTTAGACGCCCAATGGGGATTTTCCTGTTTGCTCTTTTCCAAATTCCTTTATCAACACCAACACTGTAGTATCAAAGAGAACAGAAGGAAGGATCGTTTTTCTCTCGAGAATTGGCTCATTTATTCATCCCTTGTGTAAGCGTATGGACCTTAAGTGGAACCAACTCTGTTGATTTTATGTCCCCCAACTTGCGCTCACCGTCCACCTCAGACTTAATTTCCTTCCAATCGAAGGGCCATAAAAGCATTTACAAGGCGGCGTGGACGCGGAGAGCAAACTACCATTTATTTCAACTCGCCTCCTCGCTCACGGCATTTATGGGCCACTACATGGGCTGATATTCGATTCGAAGAAAGTGCGGAATCTCCCGTAGAGAAAAGATGGCAATTAGGCAGAAATGAAGTTTGTCCCTATTCCTCTGGAGAGATCGTGAGAGGTGGGGAGAAATTGATGAGATTCCACTACCAAAGTCTACGCAACTCTTTGGCTCACCCTCTTTTTATCTTCCGGGAGGGAATTTGTTCAAAACACATCCACATCATCCACTCCTTTGGCAGGCATATCTGGTGTTTATACTTCTATCTGTAGTTCTGTAGATACCATTTAAGTATACTCCTACCAAAACGAGTTTGAGGAGCTTCTTGCAAATACTAATACGCTTTCTAAGCCAATGGCTAACAAATATTGTTATCTTTTCGACGCATGAGAATCATATATCCTCTCACCACTTTTGACATAACGAGGTCTTAAGACCCCACACAGTCTTTTTATACCTCAAATTTTATACATAATACCCTACATGTATCAGTAAAAGAACATTGTTGACGTACTCTACTCATGCATGCAGAAACTGAGGAAAGAATAGATAGTAAGATGCTTTATCACATCATACGTCATTGGTACGTACATTACTGAAATGTATGCTCAGGTAAACCAGGTCTGACAATAGTCAAGATAGTGAATCAAAAGCGGGGGAGAATGCGGATGCTATTAAATTCACGAATTATATACTCTATTTTATATTCAATTTTGATGGGATACATTAAGCTATCTAACTACTTACTTTTAGTAGTATACTAATACTTTACGTATAACTTATAATTCTCGTATATACAGTTAGTATTACTCTTAACTTACTTGGTGTAAGTGTGAGGATCGGCGTGGTTCTTTTATGTGGGACGGTCGGGAAGGAATTGGTGGGATAAAGGAAGGAAGTAATGGGAGGGCTGTCAGATTCTTTCATTCGCCTTGTTGGTTCTTGATTCTCGAGATCTAGGAGGCTGATCTGATCAGGAAGCTTAAATTATATTGATGCTCTCCTCGGTAAAAGAAAGCTAAATTCAACTCTTTCACTCACTTCAGGGAGTTGTAAGAGACTTTTAGATGAGACAAGCTCCTTGAGACAAGTGGTTGAATTCATGAGCCTTCTGAACCTGGCACACCGCATCAGATCTATCTTCCCTTTGTTAAACTTTTAATTCCTCGGTGTTGTGAATATGCGTAGATTTTTGAGCTAGCTTTCCTTGTTGGTGCTCAAAAGCAAAACTCAATTACCATTTATGATTTTCGGCGAATTAAGCTTGTTCATGTTTATGAAAGTTAAAACAAACTTTTCACTTATCGTAATTATTGTTATCAAACTTTGAATCAAAAGGGATATCCGTATATTATGAATTTGTAATATTATATAACAACAGCTTTTTGTCTTATTTTAAAGTCGTTTTAATTTTACAATATTTAGTAAAACTCGTACGTGAGTATTTCTGTACTTAAATCATAAGAACTTTTCCTTAATTTAATATTTAAAATTACAATGAACTGTCCAAACTTCCTTTTGCGAATTTAGCGACTAACTAGTGATGTTTGTAATTACTTTCAACTTTTTAGATGAGGATGATCCCTCATTTAAAACAAAAATGAAACTCTTTACAAAACTTCTTGAATATTAATAAAGTTTTAAGTGATGAATTTGTTGAGTTTATGAAAATTATAAATAAGATAAAAATAAGTATAAAACTTTTTTATGTAATTTCTATATTGAAAAATTTAAAATTATGTAAATTGTGTATTTATAATTTACATAAATATTGTCAGACTTTACTGGTATATTAGTACGCATTTAAGGATAATTGAAAGGAATCGGATGAAGTTACATTATATATTTATTCCTGATAATACAAATATTACAGTAATCTACCTGTATGTACTATACACATTCATGTTTAATAAATAAGATACATTCAGAATAGCCAAAGAAAATGATTTTGCCTTAAACATTTATTTACAAATACAAATATGTAAAAATATGTACTGCGATGTTTATAATTTTATTTGGATTTTTTACGAAATTTAAGCTGACTTTTCTACTTAACAATAACATTGAGTTTATCTTACAAATAGAAATACCTAGAAATTAAGCGCTTAAAGCTAAGCTCTCTATGTATTGATTTTGAGCCCTTTTTATTTCATCTCATAAACAATACATAATAGGTAATAAATACTAATTTATTTTGAGCTATTTCAATACATGTACAGGGTGCGCCATAAGTTGCTTTCTTTTTTATATGGTTGTCTAAGTAAAAAAGAAAGCAACTTATGGCTCACTTTGCACTATTATAGTCTAATTTATAAATTCATTAATGGGTAAGTTACATAAGTTGAAAGTGAAGATTTCGTCAGCTCTTGTGCAAAATGATTAGAGTTTGAGTGTTAAGTTTAGTTTGAGTTGAAAAGGCTTTGAAGTAAAAGGAAGTGAAAAATAAGTACTTATCAGAAAAGAAATATGTTGAAGTTTGAACAAGTGTAAAGTGATGAAAACCTTTTCTCTTCTTTTGTGAGAATCAATAGCTTCTTAGAACGGAGCCATTACCTAAATATACCGTTAAGAGATCTTTTTGTTTGGATTTTTAAGGAAAGCATTTTGCGAATATTTATTTGATTACCTATACACTCAACATAGAAGGCCATAAGTTCTCTTATGGAATCCGCAACATCCTTCCCGTCTGCCCTTCTCTCGTTTGTTTGGCTTTGTTTCCCGAAGCGTAAGCTTGGAAAAGTTTACTACTCCCTGCATCTCCTACTACACGTTTGAACGTACAGGTCTTTTGAGTGAAAGCTGTATATATATCAAGAGACTCGTATATAGGAAATGGGAAAAGCTCTTATCATCCAGAATGACGCATGAACTTCTAATCGGTTAATCCAAAAATCAAGCTGGATCAACCTTAAAATCTTTTACAGCTTCTACTTTAATTTCTACTAATTGCTCCTTATCCTCAATACAAATTTTATAGGCTCGGTGGGCTATGCTCCTTTATTGCTCTCCTGATTAAGCTAACTTAATCTCTAAACCCTTATAACAGTAAATACGAAGGTAATAGGATTTCAAAACTAATTTGAACTTTAATTTCTTCAAATATACATACAAGCAATTGCTAATATAAAATCAAAATTGCCTAAATTCCTCAATAGCATGTGTAAATGTGCGAATAACTTTTAATGCAAAGGCGTGATTTTGTTTTCCATGTTTATTGTTCGGAATTTTTTTAACTATGCAATATGTAATAAATTACATATTATGGAGTTATGAGTAATATCCTAAATTATATCAAATACCTTCACTTTAATATTTTAACGACTTTAATATGCGTATAAATCCGTAATAACGGACTTTTGTAGCTGTGTAATGATACTAATGGTAAGTCTCAACACTCCAAGTGTTTTAACACTCAATTTAGCAATATTGATAGCTTAGAAGTATATTACTACTAGTTCAGATAGAATGTTATTGGTATAGACTTTTCATCACTCAAAACTGTTAAAAAAACTTTTATAGCTTCAAATTGAATCGTAGAAACGAAGAGATACCATATGAAAGAAAATTGCAAGAAAAGTAGGAGATTCGCAGTGGTTTGAGGAATACCCCTGAGAGAAATTCAAACTCGTTGAATATGAATCGAACTGAATTTCTCACCAAATGCTGTAGATTTGAATTCGATAAAACTTGCCCGACCTCCCCCGAGCCTTTCCCAACTCCCTTCCCGGCGTTCCCACATTCGGGCAAGGCCCCTTTGTTTTAGAATTTTGGTCTTGGAGGAACTCATCGAAATCATAATGTTGATAAACGATTCCTTGAAGAAGAAACATCGATCAAATGTTTTAGTTAGTGAGACCGACACGACGCTCCTCCATTTATTTGTGACGTGCGGGTGAATTGGAGGGGAAGAAAAGTTCCTTGTAGCCAGAGGTAGAGATCCTGAGTGGTTTTGAAGGCCTTAAACCGATAAGGTCCTTGGTGCTTTCCCCTCCATTGACGATAACGTATTCTGGACTCACAATCTTATCTTCACAGGCTTGGCTCTATGAAAAGAGACTTTTTCCTCTTGACTAATTCCCCTCCTGGTTCAACTCTTATCCACGGAGTTTCTCATTAAGAGATCCAAGTTGTACTGCAATAACAATAAGAGACTCTTCAATATATGGATCTTTAATAGAGAAACTACTTTACTATGCATTACAACATTAAAACCCACTCGGCTCTTTTCAAACGTGACTTGAATGAGGATCAAGGGCCGATTTAAATAATATTCAAAACCTAAATGCGGCATTAAAATAATAAAACGTCAACGCGGAAAATTAAAGTAAAAATGTGTTTAGTTGTTACAAAGGCCGATACCATATTTGTTCTTTGCATTAGTTTAAAGAAAAAAGCTTAACTTGAAATATTGTTTGAACCGTTTTTATAATATCAACACAAAAATTTCAATAGTTTCATTAATGGTTAAAAGTTGGACTAAAGTAGATCAATGACTGGAAATTTTATGAATGCAAGTAATTAGCAGAGTTTATAAAAAAGTATCTATTAGTATTTACTTTATATAGATGTGTGTCTTTTAATTAAAATCTTTTGAGATCTTTTGAATTTGAATTTAGATTAATTTTATTAATAAGAAATCTTAAATTAGTTAAATTTTTGATTGATTAGTCGAATTAGATTATATCTAATTATATTTGTATTACTTATGTATTTGTGCATGTATGTACATATTTATTTCAATACGATTCTATTCCAAAATTAATTTTAAAAATATAAGTTTGACATTAAAAATTTATCAGATTACGGTAAATACTATGTTACTTAAATTTGCTATAATTAATAGGTTTATATGGATTATAGAATCTCATTGCGCTCACAGACTAACAATAAGCTCAATAGTTCGACCGAATACCCATATACCCTCGGAAGCAACCTACTCGCCAAAACCAGTTTTTAGCTTCAAATGAAATTCTCAAATTACCCCGTTACATTGAAATGAATGTTATTTTTTGGAGGGAATCAATAAAGTTTAAAACTTTTCTCTGAGCATTCTGAAGAAAATAAGAAGTCAATTACATTTCACTCAATACGATTTCAAACACCATTTGTGACTTAACTAACGTTGGAATATACAGTTTAATTACTTTTTAGTTCAATATTTAATTATTACTTATTTATTCCCTTCAGAAATTATCAAAACAAATTTTTTAAATGTATTCTAAGGGCATTATAAGAATTTGATTTTTATCTGATGCTAAAATCGGGTTTTCGCGGGTAGGTTGCTTTCGAGAGTAGGATATTAGAATTTTTCAAAATATGTATGCATAGGGTATTTATTATGTGATACATTTCGATATGCAAAAAATACTACATACCTTCATAACTTCGGTATACCACATACAAATAATACATAGGTTTGACTTATTTGATTTTATGAAGTAGAATTCTATATGGTAGTATTCTAATTAAAATCCCGGTTCCAACTTGTTTCAAAGTTCAGAACTCGTTTTATTCGCTTTTGCTCTGAATCTTTGTGTAAAAACTTTTTCAATTTTGTATATAAAGTAGAATGTTGAATGCTGGAATTTGGAATTTTCTATAATTTTTGCAGTCTGAATAAGAATTTAGCACTTCAATTGAAAGGACATTTATAAAATTATTGAAAAGTTATAATAAGAAAAAGTCCAAGCATGAAAATGAAATAATCCAATTTATTTTATTTTTAAGTTTTTTGTTAAACGATTTTTACTATCATTTTAGTATATTAATGCAAAATGTAAATTATTGATTCAAACTATACGAATTTTACGAATATTTCGAAAAATATATTATATATAAAATATAAATATTTCGAAATTTAATATTTATTTAAATTATTTATAAAACAGTAAAATTATTTGAATAATTAAAAATATTCAAATCAGCGGCTTTTACTACATGGTGTATTTTCTTGAGTTAATTTAATTTAATTAATTTGTGAATTTGATCAATTAAATGAAATTTAACTGCAAGCCAATTCCGCCTCACTGATACTTAACCCTTTTTGCCAAATCATTCTCCAACTCACGTATAAACAATTTATATTCATGAACATTCCATCGATTGTCTTAAGGCGAGAACGGGAGTAAATAATTCATACAGCGAAACACCTAAAAATAACTTTTCTTCTTTCAAGCAGAGGATTCCCCATTTAATCTTGTTTTAATTTTAATCTTGAAATACAATTTATTATAAATTACGATGCCAAATCCTATACACAAATAACATAAAACTTCCTGCTTTGTTAGAAGCCTTCCAAGATTTTTTGATAATACCAGTGAGCCATAGCGTGTGCATGTCCAAAAACTTTCTTTTCTCTTTTTTGTTTATTTGGGTATAATTTCCTTTTATGGAAAGATTGTCGTAAAACTTGGTAAAGCAAGTGGTTAATCCGGGCATTTAATTTTCTTTCCATCTAGTTTCAACTAGAGTTTTAAGTTTCTTGAAGCATAAAATTACATTACATTATACGAAAATATTAATTAGTTCCCTGTATGTATCAGTATTATATTAACTTCAAGAATTTTCTTCTGTGCATGAACAGATCGGCATATCTTGGTAACATAAATCCTATTGGGTAATTCAATTACGAAGGCATATGTCGGAAGATGTTTATTGTTTTTTGTGGATTTACTGCGAACTATACAACTTTAGAAGATTTAGGATATTATTAATATTCTTTTGCTCACTTAAGAGTTAATATACTATGCTTATTTGAGATTGATCTTTTATCATGCAAAAAAATTTGACTGTATTTAAGTTCTTATAGCTAGTATACACTAACTAAACAATTCTTCTATATATTGGTATTATGGTATGCTTGTGTTTTGTTACAAAATCATTAATATACTTAGGTACTAACTTGGCCATACCAACATTCACAAGTCTTCCATATTGCAGTCAATAATAGTTTTTATAGTTTTCTCAATTCGTGCACAGGTTAGGTAGATGCCTTGTTTTACGCTTTTTCCTTTGATTTGAGTAAGTGTGCACTTACAAATGTTCGAGGAGTGTAACATTAATGGGGAATATTACGCATATTTTATGAGTAGTATAACTGTAGTGCTGTACCTTGGAATGTTTATTTTGAAAATAATCATAAAATACTCATTCTTGGGACTTGAATTTGTGATCAATAGGTAATAAATGTAAAATAATCTAAACAACTACTCGTACTTGGGATACACAGAAGGACAAGACTTTAGACTGTTTGTTTATAAGTAAAATAGAAAAGCAATTCATCATTGTGAAAAGTCTTTAAGCAGTCTTTAAAAGTCTCAGAAACCGTGAAAATTAGAAAATAGCAATATTCATATTATGTATGTATGTATGTATGTGTACTTATGTTTATTCCTTTTGAGCCTCTTTGTTTATTGTTAGATCAGATTTAAAGTTAATTTTTTGAGTATTTATTAAATACTAATAACTAATATATTGTGGTACAATTCCTAAATCTCTATTTACATATGTAATTATATAATTATATTATGTAATTCAAGTCTGAATTAATTTAATAAAAATATTAGGTAGTATTTATTAATAATATGAACCTAATGAAACAATACCTAATAAAACATGTTAAATAAATATATTTATTTAACATGCCAGACAAAGTAAATTTTAAATACATAGCGTTGGTTGTAGGAATTTAATTTTCAAATTACAACTCCTTTCATTCTTTTCTGCTATTTGAATTCAAGTGTAAGTGTGAATGGATAAATAAAAACAAGGTAGAAACAATAGGACTTCTACGACCCATTCCAATAATGACTTTCCCCAGATGTGTTTATCGAGCGGTATACCGCAGTTCTTGAATAACTCAAAGCTCGCAATACACAAAGCTACGAACACTTTACTCCAAATTCAATTCTTTCTAAACTCCCTACCTCACAAGGTCTTACAACGCCTTTCCCAATGGAAGCTAAAAAAGACAATTTCCCACTAGTGGCGTCATAGCTTATGAAAATTATAAATAGTCATTTTCGTGTCTTGTCTTGAAACTATCCTTAATATATTAAGTACTATATTTGATTGTATGATCAATAGAGTATGAATTTCCAATGATTAAAATATGTTTTCAATTTTCTAAACAATTTATTTTGTAAACATTTGAAAATAAATGCGTTTAATGTTGCGTTAAACCATCATAAATTGGCATTAACCTTACAAATTATATTTACTGGTTAATGATGCAACATTTATTATGATTTATTTTTAGAGTATGTCAGTATGTAACAGAAGTGACATAATAGAACGTCAATTTCAAAATATATTACTTAATAAACCTAATAGCAGACACAGCAGTTAAGGGGGAACTCGAAATCCAAAATCTGTAGTTATATAACTCCTAATGTAAAATTTTAACTATTTCATTAATCTAAATGTCTAAGTTTTATAAATAACAATTACCTAGGAATATGAATGATTTTAAATATAAATGAGAAATGATTTTAAATGACTTAACCTCAGTCGCGCGGTGATTGGCTAAAGTTTGGATGAGAGAAATTTGAATATTTCAAATACAAATTCCTATTTCCAAGTCACATTTTATTAATATAACTATACTCTATTCCATTTGAGAAGATTATTGAGAATTGAATCATGTTACTTAGAAATTCAAATAAACCGATATTATTTCCTGTAGAAATTATTTCCGGGTGTCATCACATTCGATTGCCCGGTCAAGTAACATAATTAAATTCTCAATAATCTTCTCAAATGGAATAGAGTATAATACAAGTCCATTAATTTGTCCAGTTAGTTAATTATTCTAAATATATAATTAACAGGGACTTTAATCAATCATTAATAAACGAAATGTTATTCAATAGGTAATTTCCTATTTAATGAGTATATAAACTTATATAAGCAATTCATTAATTAACGATTGATTCCGAAAAGAAACACCATCCATCAGGTTTGTAAAGTCTTTATTGGTGAATTAAGCAACATTAAAACAAAGGATCAAACGAAATGTATTATAAGAAAGGTTAATAAATATAAAATGTATTTGAAGTTTTTTGATAACTAAAAGTGTAAAAGCCTCAGTCGATTCCGTAGGATACATTTAGAGACATAGGGCTTTTTCTAATTCTACCTTAAATAAAAATACAAACGCAATTAACACTAAAACATTTTAAAAACAAACTTTTCTATCTTATACATAATATAAATAATGTAGTGGTTTAACAATTTAAGTATTTACCGCATTAGCCATTTAAAGGTAGCATTGCCATGAATAAATACTAGAGTATTCATGAATTGATGAAAATTCCTGAATAATGAAAAATGTCTTGAAATGACTTTTAAAGAATTTTTTGTAATTTGATCGATTATTTCATCTGAGGTCCTCCATTTTCGCACACTGTACTAGCGTTAATGAAATTCCAACCAACCCTCATTATCCAGTTTATTTCCCATTTTAGTTATTTTAATTGTTTGCCATTGATTAATCTTGAATGTGAAGTTATTTATTTCGAAACACAACATTAATTTCAATTGTGCGGATTTCAACAACATTACTAATTGTAAGTTAAGTAAATAATTTTTTTATAATTAGGAATTCCATTACTAATCACAATTGAGCGGGAAAGTTGGACGTCCGCCTAATTAAAAAAAATCTTGGAACCGCATCAAACAATGTGTGTGAATGAACTTTAGGAATGCATGTTAATATAATTGAAAATACTCAAGGATTGCTGGATTAACGTTATTTAATACTTTATGTATTATTTTATTTAATAAATAGAACAAAGTATGTAATTTACTATATCACTTCATCCAAATGCTGCAACACTATAAATAATAATTAAAAGTAAACAATTTCTCAGGCTATCTTTCATAATATACTTATTTACTCTATATCAAAAGCGTGCAGAGATGTGTTAATAAATAAATATGAAAATAAAAAAGAATGTAAAATAAATAAAATAACTATAAATTTTGCATTTTAATTTAAGCATGTGCAATTGTATCACAATAGCTCAAAAAATTGCTTTACTGATGGGTACATAAGTTGACGCGGAATTGTAATAACTCAAAGATTTGAATTTGCGAGTTGAAATATCTCAGAGCTAAAGAAGTTTGAAGTGAAAAGTGGGAAAAGAAATCTCTTCCGGTTCCATCTGAGGTCGTTTTCTTCCCGGTCCCGGGATACAATTTATTTGCTCGTGTGTCTGCTCTCGTATATTTTCCATGTGTCTTTCCCTTTCACCTACATTTTTCTAAATTGCACTTCTTTCGCCTCGTTCATGGGGAATGGCGAGGTATATCTAACTACCTATAAGTAACAAGGGAAATCCATGTGAGCGGTTTCCTATTCCTCCTACGCTTTTCAATAGTTCAAGAATTGAACTCTTTTAGTATTTCATTTGAAATTTGAAACTGGAGAAAATAGGGCAAATGTGTCCAAGTTGGAGTAAGAAAGGTTGTACATTAAAAGAGGAGGGGTTTTGCTCCGATCCGATCGAACACCACATCTCATATTCTCTCCTAAATAGTTGAATTACGAAAGTCTTTCACCATCTACCATTTGCCATTAGGTAATGAGAAAATCCTTTCGAGAAAGTGCTGAGAAGGGAAAATATCCATTTTCTTCACATGCCTCTCCATATAAACTTACTGACATGAGATTGAAATGCTCTACACTCTATTTCTTAATAAATACTCTCCTTAGTTCAAAATTTAACATGGCTTTGAGCATTCGGATTCCTTTACTACCCTCGGGCAATGAGAATTCAAATACTTTCTTTGTAGCATATCGGATAATTTTAAAAATGTATACTCAAATCGCTCGTACGTATTACGTATACGTAAGATTGACCAATGTAATATACAAAATAGGTAGTCTTATGCCTACAGGGGCCTTCTTACAACTCACAACTAATGAAGCTTGTTACACTTAAATATATTATATTAATATTTATGTAGAATGTACATTGTAATTAAATAAATATTATCTATCATGTGTGTGCTGTGTTCTTAAGTGTGCTTATTTTAAGTTCACGTCAAAGTTTTACATTCTACATCAAAGATCACATCGAAGTTGCATTTCTAATTCGGCTTTCAACTCATGTCCTTGTAGAATATTAAGAAGGAATTATGCCTACTTATATTATCTTTGTTCAGTCTTTGATGAAATTGAATCACCATTAGTTTTTATTTGTGGTTTTATTAAAACGGCAATTTAAATCCTCTGAAAAATATTTTCACTTGAATATTTATATGAACAATTTGAATTCCAGGAAACTTGTTTGTCCTTGCTGCAATATACATGGAGAAGAATCTTCATAGTGTGGGAAATTATTTAATTTTTTCCCTTGGTGTTGCTGACCTAATGGTGAGCTGCCTTGTGATGCCATTAGCTGCAGTTTACCAGGTATTAAATAAAGATTCATATTTAATCTAGTACATCATTACAGATATCGTTAAATATCAAATAATTATATTAATTGTTATTTCTTAATGTCTTTTCCACAATGTAGGATAGAATATTGGTAATGTAAAATATTTCAATTATTAACATTGTACTTTAAATTCAATATTTGAAGGTTACAAATGAATGGAAATTTGGGAGAATTACTTGTGAGATGTGGATATCAGTAGATGTACTTTCGTAAGTTTTTTTATGATTACTACCTAATATCATTGAAACATTACATGTGGATTGTCTTAAGATATTTACTTTGAGTTAAACGCTAATTTAATAATAATATTTGCTATATTGAATTTGAAATTAAAGGTGTACCGCTTCAATTCTACATCTTGTCGCAATCGCGTTAGACAGGTAAACTCTTACAAACATAAAGTATCTGTACTTATTTTATCAAACACATACTTCCTGTATTATGCTTTTGCATTCAAATATTTATATGCCTTATAAATATAAAGAGAAATGAGTTGATCATGAGAAGGTAGTAAAGTGCAAATATTGACTATTTGGCAGTATTGAAAAAATTGTCACAAATTATGGGACTGGTTATCACAAAACTATTTGCATTGGTCATTTTGTTATGTTACATGCACTGTGTATTTATGATATACTATTATGTACACAATATTTAGGTAATTTCTCTTTCCTATTGTTATGAATTATGCATTTCATAACAATGTGTCGATATTTTTCATATCTTCGTATAACTAACATTTAGCATTTGTCATTATGTTTTGAAAATATGAATTACGATTTATACTCGATAATCAAATCGTAATTGACAATGAATTTATATTGTAATATTCTATAAATAATAGAAAAGTTGCACTAATATTTCAATATTTAACAATTTATATGCGAGTACATTGTACATTCATACAAAATAAACAAAAACATGCAATGAAATAATAATAAATTTGGGGAGTAATAAGGAAATTTCCTTTTTAATATTCAAAAAGAAATAAAGCCTTAAATAAACGAGTTTAAAAATTCCAAGAAATTCTGATTGTTCCAAAAAGGCTTATTTAAATGTCGGAGTAATAATGCTCAAAAGAATACAGATTTAATACTAACGAGCAAGTCGCTTAAAACTATAGAGTATACTTATACATAGTAAAGGAGTCGAATGTAAAGAAGGACTTTTTCCTTCCAGATACTGGAGTGTGTCTAGTGTCGATTATATCCATCAACGAAGCCCGAAGAGGATCATTTGTATGATAATGATAATTTGGGGAGTTGCTTTCCTCGTCTCGGTGGCTCAGTTCCTCGCCAAGGCGGAGTATAGCGATGAAACCAAGGATTGCTTTCCCACAAAACAACTCCTATTCCAACTGTTCGGGACTCTGTCGAGCTTCTATGTGCCTCTCGCTGTGATTCTTTTCCTCTACTACCGGATCTATCATACTGCTAAGAAAAGGATCAGGAAGAGACATAAGGCCCTCACGTCCCCGACAAACAGGGCACTTTTGAGGCCAAGCAGTGCGACTGGTGCGTCTTCTCGAAATGATCCCGACCAAACGACTTCTTCTTTCATGGCTCATTCTTCGAACAATCCTAGTCCTGAGAGAGCGGCTCTTCTCAACGGCGGCCAACCTTCGGAACCTCCACAGCAAATTCTCCAAATGCAACAAATGCTCATCGTCGCCCCGAGCTCGCCGAACCTCTCCGTCTCCATGACTGGAGTCACTCCGGAAAATACCCCTTTGAAAAAGACAAAAAAGCCGAAGCACGAAAGTGGGGAGTCGAAGCGTGAAAGAAAGGCTGCCAAAACTCTTGCTATTATTACGGGAGCTTTTGTCATTTGCTGGTAAGCTCGTTATTTCTCTTTTTCTCCATTCCTGACAGTAGTAAGTTGAAGGTAAATGACATTCACTTTAATTGTACAATATGAGTCCTGGGAAAATATCAATGTTTTTGCCTACCCTTTACTCCAAATGTTGAATGCAGGTGATAAATGGAGTTGAATTGAAATGTTCATTTTTTCTTTCAAGGCTTCCTTTCTTCACGGATGCTCTCATATCAGCCATTTGGGCCTCTCAACTCCTCAATGTCCATGTCGTGGCAATCTTTTACTGGCTGGGCTGTTGCAACTCAACAATAAATCCTAGTAATGAATATTTTCCTATTTTTTAGCTTTTATATATAATTATATATCTAAAATCATTTTTCTCAACTAACTATATATGTACATCTGTATATTTAGTATACTGCATGTTTTTATAAGAAAAGTAAAGGCAAGTGATTTGACATCATCCATATAAGCATTTTTGTATAGAAAGAATTCTTTTGAGCGGAAATTTTCTTTGAGATTGCATTAACTAGATAATAAAAGTTCACAATAGAAATATTATTAGGGTCTAAAAATATGATGTGTTTTCCAATCTCAAGATCTCAATTTCAATCTTAGGTTTTTAAAAAATCCAAACTGTCAATTTCAGCAACATTTTTTTTATTAAAATTGCAGTAATCTACACAATCTTCAACCCAGAGTTCAGACTTGCTTTCAAAAAGATCATTTTTGGTAAGCAATATGTGAACCGGACAAGCCGAGGAGTCGCGGTCTGAAATGAGCCGAGCCATTGAAGGAAGGAGTTTAATATTTAGAAGACTGCTTTTCCACTATGTTCAAATCTAGTGTTGTCAATACTGACGTTCCAATGATAATAGAAAATGAACAGGATCATTTTCGAAGAAGATGCGCGTGACATGTCTCAGAAGGTACAGATTTTTCCCAAATATGTATATTATAATATATATTATAATTGGAAAAACCCCAAACCAAGATAACCTTTTTGTGAAATTCTCCATTCAATTCTCTTGGCTCACCAATCCCAATTTTAATAATGGAACACAACATGAATAATTTTAAAATGTAATTTTGATTTAACATTTTTTAAAGATGAACATAAAGATTCATGTGTATTTATATTTACATCTATATAGATGTAGATATTCTATTTGTGCCATGTCGAATTTTTTAATTTATGTTATTTTTTAAATTGATTATTATACCAATTCTCACGTTCAACTACTACTTAATGTGTACCTATAAAAAATAAAATTTTATAAAATATGTCGATGTTTTTTATTATTTGACTTTCTTTTATAAAATATACTTGATACTTAAGTATATTCTATATTTAGAATTAATAATTTACAAGATAGTAATTTATCGAAATGCCTATTTAATGGCTTTTTATGGTGCTATGCATATATGGATATGGAATATGGTGCTTTTACGAATACAATTGTACTTTGTATTTAATACATATCTTAACTAATAATATAATCTATAACATTGCTTATTCAGCTTGATAAAATACAATTTATTTGATACCTGCCTACCTATGCATATATGATTTAAAGGACTAGAAAATAAATTAACTTATATAATTACAATTACAATTAACTATAAAATATCATAATATGGTATTTATTCTACCCAAGGGAATTAGACATAAGGTACGGACACTTCGAAAGCTTCACGCCCCCATGGTTTGCTGTGACGTCATAGGGAGGAGAGAATATTCCTATGTAAGCATTGAGAATAAGGAAATCAGTTGCTTTTTTACTTTTATATTACCTTTTATCCCTTTATTATAATGAATTGTTAAATAATTTAATTTCAATCACCATATATAATTTATTGGAATTAAAACCATTCAAATTACATCTTTGCTTTTCATAAATTGGATTTTTTTTTCTTGTTGACATTAGAATATCGTTTGTGTGAATTTAAATCTTTGATTCGAATTTTTATTCTAATATGAACAAACTCTTTGATGAACAATGGATTTGAATTGGGAAGTTTTTTTCGAATAAAAGTTTGAAGATTACGCGAAACTCCCTTTTCATTCCATCGGTTTTTCATAAATATTTTAAATAAATTCTCAAATAATACTACTTGATTGTAGAGTACGGTAGAAGGAATTAAAAGTCCACCTTTAGAGATAACTTCAATCCATTGTTTAGATTGATCACTTTGATTTGTAGATCTTGTTCCAAATTCACCTTTATTCTTTCTTTTGATTTGCCAAGCAATGTAGCCGGCCAAAAATCGCATTCTTCTTCACAATTTGAGAGAGAAACTGAATCATTTAATTGAGGAATTTCAATTTGGTCAGAATTGGGAACATTTTCTTCACGAATAGATTTATAATTTAATAATTCAGAACTAATATAGCTTAAATCATCTTCGTAAATTGAATTTGTTTGTTTTGGAGCTCGAAATTTTGAACCAAGTAAAATCAATCTGAATCTATACTTAAAATCCACAGCAGTTGGCGTTGAATTCGCATTACCGCCAAAATTTCTAATCACAGAAAAAAAACTTTTAAGCGCATCTTGATTTGTGTAGCTTGACAAAATGTATTTAATATTATACTTTTCATGAAGATCGTTATGTAACATTTTTAATGATTTAGCTGAAATTATGAAACCATTTTGGCAAGGAAGCATTTCTTTCAAATTCATTTTTTTGACAAAAACATCATAGATTCCATAAGGGCGATCAAATTATTCAAAGCCTCCAATTGAACTTCTAAGTGAATTCCAAATCCGCATTTTAAGTTATTCTTGTTATAAGGATGGCGTGAATTCATAACATCAAATCCATCGTTAATCGTTTTAAAAAATTGAGAAAATTGCCAAATTTTTAGGATATAAAAGCTTTGCCAAACAATAAGTATGATAGGAGAGTAATTGTGCTGCAAATCCCACTTGCATTCTTTCTGCTCCTTTTAAATTAATCAGTTTGGGAGACAATTTTGGGCAATATTTAAGCTCAAGATCATTTTCAGATATCAAATTTTCCAAAACCTTCCTGTCTATAACGTCATTGTTAAAGAGAACAAGTCGATCATCAATTAAATGATTGCGAATCAATTTGAGCATGTGAGGCGGATCAGCAAACCAATAAATATTTCTTGATTTGTCAGCTGGATTTTGGAAATAATTTTTTTCTGAGATTTCAAAATCATTCATTAATGAACGATTTTCTCCTCCTAAATCATTTGTGACAGTATATAAAAGTAGCCAAGAATTCTCAATCGATTGGATAATTCCAAGTAATATTTCTTTAGTCATTGCAGTGTTGAATGAGTAATAAATCGGTTGCTTCCAATGTTCACAAATCCCTCTCAATAACACAACTTGAACTTTATTCTTAGACAAAATTTGATCTGTGAAGGTATCTCGAACATATTTTGTGTCAAGAGACATTTGATCAAAAGATAGGCCACATATTCTTAAAAAATATTTCCATCGTATGAGATTTTTGTTTAAGAATTTGTAAAACATCGTTTAAAAGTCCTTCGCCGCATGTAAAATTCTGCATCCAACGGCGTAACGTTCTTGTACAAGGCAAAGGAATTCTCCAGATGGTTCGAGCAGTTTCATATCCCTTCAATGAAACACTTTAATGTAAGTGCTGACACAATGCCTTTTAATTTCCATCTAACTTGCTTGTTTCCTGACAATAGTTGCATTTGGGAAGGATTTAATTTCATAGATGATTCTTCATTGAATTTTCCATTAGGATTTACTTTCAATTGTAAATTAAGCTTTTTAATTTCCTCTTCTAATTGAGCAACATGATGATCACGCTCTTCAATCAATGTTCTGAGCTGGATCGTTTCATCTATTAACAAAATAAATTCAATTATGAATTTATACCTTTATAAAATACTTAGATTTTTGAAATTGTAATAAATATTTATATAAAATACCAATATCATCGGCCTGTGTGCTTTGGTCACGATGCGTTCTAACGATTTGTTGAGAATCTTCATTAGTCGCATCAACCTCCATTCCATTTAATTCAGCTTCTCTTTCTGTAAATATAAATATGGATTAATTGTATTAAGTATAACTATAATAATTAATATATACAAATACGATTTAAATTACCTTTAATGCATTCATCAATCAAAATGTGTCTGGTCTTTTTGGATTGTCGAAATCTTTTTGTTTCAATTGTTTTTTTAATTTCTCGGAAACAAAAAACTGACGGGACAGCATTCGAAATTAATCTTTTAACTAATGGTAAATTTAGTAATTCGTTTTTCAGATCTTTTTAAAATCTGTAGGCAAAAAGTGACTAAAACAAACTTTGGATGTCAAGGAATTAAATTTATCCTTTCTCATGCACTTGTGGATCCAAGATTTTCTTAGGTTTTTTTATCTTAGGAAATTCATGGAACATTAAACTTTTATCATCGCCTGTTTGTTTGCATTCCGCAATTGCAAGAAATAGGCATTTTATAAGCAATTAATTTAAAATAACTAATTTAAAAGCAGTAGCCGTTTAAGTTCATAAGTAAATTTTAAATCCTTCTGCCCTATGACGCGCTCGTGCCAAAATCTTACAGGCAGGATATATACTCACTTGAAGTGTCCACCCCATGTATTCTACCTATATGTAACTAATTTATCATTTATTCAATATGCATACCTAATTACGTCCAAATTGAGCATTTCCTTCTTATTTCCAGTGTGTCTTGTTTGTCCTTCGATGCTACGAATTAAATGTCCTTTCAAGTCATTTTGTTTTATTCAAATGTTTATTTTAATATTTTAAATGCTTACATTTACAAATTAGTTATATAAATTAGTTATTTTATAAAAAGCCCAAATATTAAATGAATATTCTGTCAATAATTAAGAATGATCAAGTTATGACAATGATTAAGTTATTCATTAAATTTTATATTTGTTATTTTATATGTATGTACAAAATATTTATATAATGTATATGATGGGTATATTAATTACTAATTACTAAATGTTTATAGTATATTAAGTATTATTAATGTAACAAATAAGTGTCGTTTTTATATGTGTAAAATATGTAGGTAATAATTTTACAAATTGATGCTCATGTGCCTGGAAAATAACATGAAGATGTTACTTACTAAAAATAGAAATTTCAATTGGATATAAAGGAAACATGTTTGGACATTGGACTATAATGTTGTAGGTATTTAAATTTACTACTCAACATACTTAAGACATGAAAATGATAAATAAATTATGAGAAAACAAGAATCATTGAACAAAATGGAAATTATTTAAATGTTGAAAATTAAATTTATATGAAATCGAAAGGTGAAAATTGTGAAAGCTTAAAATGTAATTTTGTCATTTGACTTTATCAGAAGCAAATGCTCTGTAAAGTGTGAAAGTACAATAAAATATAATACGAATAAAGCAAATGTGTTGATCAATAGTTTACATACTTTTTTTTAAAAAATAGCATATACTGATTTTGGATTTCTTTGATATTCGACATTAAACTATGAAATATTTTTACCATAATGTTATATACAGTCGTGGACAAAAGTAATTGAAACGCATGGTCCTATCTAACACCCAAGTTAATAACTTTTTAACCATTTGACTAAACTTACGTAAATTTTACATGAAAGTAACTTCATATAATAACTTTATTATAGAAAAATTTTAGCTAATTCTGATAACGGAGAATGAAGTTAAAAATATAATCATTAAAACTTTTTTGAATTTATAAATATTTTACTTGAATTTTTTAATATGACAATAACACTAACTAACATTTAAGTAAGAGGTTAAGCAATTAACAAGTTTATCAAATTCACTAGGTTTAGGTTAAATTCAATTCAGGTTCAAAAATTATTACATAAAATGAGGAAACATTCAACTTGCTCTTCATAGATCTTTCTAGCTTAACATAAAAAAGTAAACATCTGCTAATCATCGAAACACTTTCAGAAATGAAACATTCACTTTTAACCAAACAAACAAAATTTTATGGGTTTTTATTCTTGCTTTGAGTGTCAACAGAATTCATAAACACAAAAGCAGTTGAAATCTTAAATATACTTTTAGCTACTTTACTAAATATTACAATTTTTAATCTTATTCGTATTTTTCAAATATACTTATAGTAGTAAATACCATACTTTTCAAACCTATAAATTCATTATTCCAAGTAAGAATTTTAGATTAGTCAACGATTACTATTCATTTTTACTCATGTAAAATTTTTATAATAACATACGTCTATTATAAAATGTGGTAATAGTAGCGATTACTTTTAAATACAAGTAAATACTCGTATTATCAAATTATCATTAATAAAACTAATGTGAGTATTCATTCTTACTTCTTTCGAATTTGTTTCAAATAAGGAACATTGGGAAGGAATTATGAGTTAAAAGGGGGATTATTTATTATTAGAGCTTAAGATAATAGGAAAGTTGAGAGTGCCTGGGAGAAGTTGGCTTAAAACTCAGCTACCCGGTGCCCAAGTGTTCCCTGTACTTACTCTAACTTTGATGTTACGAATCCCAAGAATCATAAAATGATCAGTATTCCACTTTTCCAGACTTTACCTTCAGAGTTTACGACGTTCAAGGTTGCTCGCCATTTACATGAATGCAAACAAAACGTGGACAGGTCTTTTTATGATGTTATCATGCTTTCGCATCTTTGTATCTCCGTGCACCTTTTCATAGACCACCCTTATCCAATAGAAAGCATATTATGAATTCGTATTATAATTTTTGGGACCAGTATTGGAATTCTTTACCCTCCAAACGAAATTGAATCGTGCTCGAGGAGGAAAAAAGGATGAACCTCAGACCACATTCAGTTAAATCTCCATAAATGAATTTAAGGCTTCCGAAATGGAACAAAGATTGAATTGGTTGTCTGGTTTAGTTCTAAAATGAATTTTTCTCAGAAAAATCAAAAACTTCATATCAGATACTTGGAGCGTATGCTCATAAGAAAAGGGTTTTCTTGAATGAAAGCGGATTTGCTTGTCTCATACCGTAACATTTTATTTAAGTGCCTCATGGGGTCCCACAAACCATTTCCTCTAATATATGTAAGGTATTTACTAGAATATATAAAATTACCTTACTTTTAAACCTTATAATTTAACATTTTTGAAAAATGAAATATAAAGATACTTACTATTATAGTCTTAATGAGCTTACATAATATACCATATACGGATGTATACTTAATGTAATTCCTACAATATGTATTACTATGTAAGTGCCTCGGACAATGAATAAAATGTTGTCATCTAACTCTTTAATCTTTAAGTTACAAGAATATAAATTATATAACATAATAGCTGGATATGAAATATTCCGAATATATATTATCATATTTACTAGTTATATCCAAAACAGAAGTATATGCAGATATGTTATATGAGTACCATAATAGAGAATATTGTAGTATTTAAAATAAATAGAAATATGATAAAAATAAAATATTACTTACCAAACAATTGATCTTTTATTTTCAAAATTTTATTCCTAGTCAAACAACTTGAGCCTCATCTTTCGAAACACATGCTCCTACACTTATTCCTTTCATTATAATAAATTCTTTTGTCCTTTTCATGATTTGCATGGGAAATTCGAGAGCCTTTGAAATTCTCTTTTTGAGGGCTGAGGAAAGTGCGGAGAAAGTATAGGTAGAAGTATGTAGGAATTTGAGGGATAATATGTCGGAGTAAATTCTCATTCCCCATCATTCTATTTCCCTCTATTCTCATTTATCTGGGAGCATTTCCAATTGAGCCTCTGCTTTTGATCCCATATCTCATTCCATTTGAATAGAATCCAAGGGTTGGTGCAGCTCGTACAGACTAAGACCGTTATTGATAAATTAGATAAGGAATCTCGAGAAGAGAAAGGGATTGAGTCACCAGAGAGTTCTATCCATGCAAATAATCAGTTCTCCGATCCGCCGAATGACGAGCAAGGCAAATACTGACGGGAGAGAAAACAGAAATCCTTTCTGATGGAGTTCGGGACTTAACGAGTGTTGAGACTCCTCCTGGAAAAAGATTCCCCAACAAAGATCTCAAGAGAACAGCGAGCTGAAGAGTAAACCTCACACCCTTGACTAACTTCCAAAAAGGAAACCCTAGCTTTCATTTAACGAGCTCTACGCAAAGACGAAATATGAAACACGATTCGGAGAAATCTGAACCGGTGAAGGTGACTGTACACATTGAATAAATACACACATAAAGCTTCCATACAAATTCATTAGTCTTCTATGAAACTGTTTGTCAATTAGGAAAGTTATTCTCTATGCCATGCGCTATCTCAAAATATCATATTATTTTATATAATGCAATGGCCAAAGATGTTTAGTAATTTATGATTTCAAAGCTTAAAATTGTCTCACTCATTCAGTTAATTAAAACAATAGAATGGCACTATCGCTTTTGTTTGCTTAACCGAACTTATGTAAAATAATAGAAAATTTGCAACTACACATTTTACAAACTTATTCATAATACTTTATACTTTTACTACATAAATACTTACAAATAAATACAAATAATATATTATTTTGTATAGCAATTACATAATTATTAAATACGCATAATATTATTAATGTACACTACAGTCACTACACTGATATAGTATTTATAGTATATGTAAGTATAAATAGGTATAAATATACTCTACTCTACGAATTCTATAATTCTATAAGCATACTAATAAATACATAATAAATACAATATATAATGTACGACTTTGTGAATATTAGGCGTTTCGTAAAAAAGTGTCGTGAGTTATTGATATAAAAATACCATACCCAGTTTCAACTCAAATTAATTCTTAGAATATTGTAAATAAAGTTAGTATGATAAAATGATAATGGATTTTTCGAAAAAAGTTGAAATAGTAAATAGCATGAAAGTAATATCATTAAGGCAATGTGTCACCCGTGTCATTTTGCATCTTTATACATACTTATAACTTTAATGTTATATGTTATGAGAAAATCGTTTCTCGTTTTATATTCAATTTTTGAAACCACCATTTTTTGCTTCATACATAAAAGACTTGAAATTATGATAATATGGACATAATTTCCAAAGATCGAGATGAGATAAAAATAATTAGATAAATTTGCTTGAGTAGATTTGACATGAATCATGATATCTACAAATTATGAGCTCCGATTTCAACAACTGTGATTGACAGAATGAATTTAAATGTTGAGAGTTGAGTGGCATTATAACCCGAACATCATGCCACAGATTATTCAAAGTTTCTAATATTTTTCTCAATTTAACCATTTCTGCTTAAATAACTCGTAAAATAGGATTTTGTGTTCATAACAAGATTAGGAAAAATTGAACTAAATTTAATGCAAAGCCTTTATCCATGTGTAATATATTAGAACTTTCAATTTCAGGTTACCCGATTTTCCTCCGTTACATGATATTTTTTTTATTGAATTACGTTTTTGATGGTTTGAATGATGGAATTTGTCGGATCGATGATCCAGAGAGCAACCGAGATTCGATTCAAGACAAAGAAAAAACATGAAAGAGAGCATAAAGGTTTGAAGGAAGAAAAAGAAATGAGCTTTGTTTTCCGAGAGTTTTTGCCATGAGAAGGAATTTTCTTCTCATCGCCACATGAGACATGGACGGGGCAAGAGCAATCCAAGGAATTACAACTCAAATAATCCATATCTCTCCACTTGGTCTATTTCCTATTCCTCTCTTTCCCCTGATTACTTATTTCATTACTGATTACATAGGGAGCGAGGGAATGTAAAGAGATTTAATTCACGCCACTCGAGTGGTTGTGCAGGGAGAAAAATATTTGTTCTTTTATAATCCAAGATGAAAGATGCCTATTGGAAAAGACAGATTCCTTTGTGGTCGATCAAACTCATCGCAAGGGAGGAAAGACGTGCTTGTGGAACAAAAGGAAAAATAAAAAAAGCCGTTGGATATTTAACAAATGCCTTTTCATTTTCAATAAAAGTAAAACGAAGATTTCTCTTTTGTCTCATCTTTATTTTTCTTTTAAAGTTCATATTTATTATTCACACTTTCATCCTTTATTACCTTTACAGATAGATATTAAAATGAATCTAAAGCAGGATCAAATCAAGTAAACATATAATTTAATATATATGAACAAAAATTAAATTTATTTAGAATTTCAATTAAAAATTAAAAATTATAGCAATATGTTATCATTTATAATATGTAAGTATTACAAACATTATTTATATATATCTTTAATATCAAACATATTTACAAATACGATTTATGGCCTAATAAATAATAATAATAGATATAATGCTTGGTGGAGTGATAACTTTGTGGTCAACAATAGGCCATAAAATCTTATAGCCTAAAATAAGAAGGCGAAAGGGATTTTCTCGGACTTTTCTCTCGGGGTGGGTATTAGGGAGGAGACAGGCTCATTCAGCTGGACCAGGATGATAGGATGACTGGCTGAAGCAAAGTCAATTGGAGAAGAAAGCTAGATTTGTGGGATGGAATTCAACCAACATCAAATTCTTATTTCCCACACCAAAAAATAACTTTATTATCAACTCGCTGTAAATTTTAAACCTAAAATACCCCGCAGATTTAATGGTTTAATTAAATCTTGTAAATAAGAATACCTACCATAACTTTAAGTTTTAGTCGTGTATTTGATATTATTACTTAATAACTTTTTTAAATCTTAATATCCATGAATTACCTAACATACATTAATTGGTATTAATGTATGTTACATGTATCCTACATTACATGTAATTTTACATGTATATGTATGTATCTGTAATTTAAGTTTTTATTAATTTGGATGATTGACTCATTAAATTATTGAAATTATTGAACACGCATATTGGGTAAAGAATGGAGATTGAATTGTGTTCTTTTGATCGGGTCCTTGTTTCAGTCAGAGACAAAAATTTGGAATGGAGAGCAAAAGGCGAAATTTCCTGGCGAATATTTGTAGAGAAAGTCGGGAGTGGAAGATACGAACCCGCACTTACTCCGTCCACAGGATCACTCTCAAGTCGCGACACGCCTTCGGGATGGCCTCAGCTGTAATTGTGTTGAAGTCCCTAGGGAAAATGTCGTGGAGGTATTGCGGTGGAGAAAACCCTCTTAAGCTTACGCTCAATTCGCGTGCCTTTATACCTTTCATTTCAAAAGCTCAGGCCTCAAAGATATTGAATTTTCATACGAGAAAGAGAATTAACTCTTCTCCCTACTTTGACAAAATAAAAAGGGAAGTAAGAAAGCATGAAAAAGATAATAGGCTATTATATGACTCACCTGATTCACTCACTCACTCACTAACATTCAGTTTACTATAGAGTATTATAAAGTATAAGTAATGGTATTGTTAGCTCTTAATGTTAGTCCCTTACAATACCCATTGTCTTCTTGGGATCTTCAATCGAAATTCTTAAAATAAGTACATCTTATAGAGAATAATGAACCTTTTGCTAAGTTTAAGTTTAAGGATCTAGTTATTTTTAATAATCCGTTATAATGCTAACATTGTTCAACCCAGTGATCTTTGTTTGGTCAATTTTTTTAAACTTTTTAAGCTCACCAAAATATTATAAAGGAACTAAATTTTATTTAATTTATTCTTCAATATTTAACTAAACCACTAGAACAAAATATCTATTAGTATTTGGTAGTTAAATGCTCATATACTACCGTATACACTATCCGCAATTTCGTATTAGGAGAGAAGAAAAAGACTCTGGAGTTTGTAATTTTGCAAACATAAATTAAAGAAAAACAATTAGTTTGTTGCCCTATGGGAAGATGTTAGCCGGAAGAAGTTGAAGGATAATCCTTCTCAGCTGCTTTTCCCTTCCTTCTTAACTGCTCTTATTATATGTAAGTTAAGTAATCGTTGGATAAGGAAAAATTTTAAATCAGCCGAGGAAGTAGGAAAGAAAGGAAATGTGTGAGTGTAGGGATGAGGCTATTTACATCTCATCCACTTTTCATGTCATTTATTATCCTCAAAATGTTCCAATTTGCGTCAGGGAAAGGGGAATGGAAATGGGAAGCGGTCGCAGTGGGCAAGAAAAACCAGGGTCCTGAACGACAATTCATTTCAATTCACCGCCACAAACGGACCCACAGTTCTCTGCCATCACAAGAGGAACCAATCCAATCTCCTTGTGGAGCTCTCAGGGCCTTCACTTTGGACAGATTCCTTTTAGGTTTAAGTTCAGTCCTGCCTCGATCACAGGCCTTATTTGTCCTCCAAAGACTTGAGAAATAAAAGGGGAAAATGGGAAATCGGTAACTTTCCTTTCCCAGGACTAAACGCTTTTTACATGACTTTTCCATGAAGGGTTCCTCGGCCTTTAAACACTGAACTCTCCAAGTCTTTTTAAATAAAATATGCAGGATGTTTATGTCTTTTCCCCTCATTTGCTTTCTCCCTTGAGGGAAATATAAGTGAGTCTAATTGAATTGATTCTTTAACTAGTCTCCATTTGCATTTATAACTACTTAATGATTGAATGTAGTAACTATGTATTATATAAGTATATAAGTAGTAATATTTAAACGCTGTTAGTATATTACGTAGGATCTTCTTTGGAGAAAATTTGTCCTAAGGGTTGATACTTCCACAAATTGAATACGAAGTTGAAGTAACTGCATAATAAGTAACTACAGATCTTCGTGTACTTCGAACAACCATATTAAGAATGTTTTACTGGAGAAATTAGTTAGAGTACAGTATATTAACATAATTATAACAATGTTTAAAACTTTAAATTTACCAAACATTAAAAGTTATTAAAAGTTGAAAGTCTTCAATTAATAATACTTACTACATAATTTGTAAAATGATTTGAATTATGTTTATGGTTTCCGATTTCAGTATAGTTAAAATTCGACTATAATTTTCCCTTCATTTTATTATTTGTGTGTTCTACAGTCCTCCGAGGAACCAAAAAGACAGAAGATTTTCTTAAATAGGGAGGTTCCTTTTTTAGAATTCTGATTCTGATTGTGACTGTAGCTACAATCTGAGCTACAATTTCGGATTGT